>JAIPMN010013288.1:0-12688 GCA_020650975.1 Apostichopus californicus | reverse complement strand
CCATCACCATTGGTCTGTGTGATAGAGATAACTGTAATGAACAACTCCCTGCCCCCCTCACCCCACCCCACAGCCAGGAGACACAAACCTAACCATCACCATTGGTCTGTGTGATAGAGATAACTGTAATGAACAACTCCCTGCCCCCCTCACCCCATCCTACAGCCAGGAGACACAAACCTAACCATCACCATTGGTCTGTGTGATAGAGATAACTGTAATGAACAACTCCCTTCCCCCCTCACCTCACCCTACAGCCAGGAAACACAAACCTAACCATCACCATTGGTCTGTGTGATAGAGATAACTGTAATGAACAACTCCCTGCCCCCCTCACCTCACCCTACAGCCAGGAAACACAAACCCAACCATCACCATTGGTCTGTGTGATAGAGATAACTGTAATGAACAACTCCCTGCCCCCCTCACCCCACCCTACAGCCAGGAAACACAAACCTAACCATCACCATTGGTCTGTGTGATAGAAATGACTGTCATGAAGAACTTCTCTAAACAGCTAAGAAAATCTTATTCCATTTGTGAAATATCACAGGTTTAATGTGTCTACTTGACACACAATGCAGAATACTTGATCAAGTATTGAATATAACATTATCAAGCTACATGTGCTTAAACTGTTTTGGTTTTTCTTCATTTCATTTTTAGTGTTTTTTTTCCTTCTTCTTTTGTGATGGAGATGGGCTTTTGCAAATGGATACAAATGTTGACTTTTAAAATAATAGTGAAACTTTTAACATGACGTAGTAATAGCGTCGGTCTGAATGTCAACACTTTAACGATCTAACACGGATATGGTCTCAAATAAGCTTCTGTAAGGCTTCCTGATCCTTGGGTCTCGAAACTTTACTCTAAAAACACATTCTACCTTGAATATTTGAAAAGAAAAAACAATTCTTGAGAAAGTGGAAGTAGAGGCTTCATGACCTCAAGATTTATAAAGTGACAACTCCCAGAAAAGGTTTTTACGCCGGGATATTTTCCAAACGGAACGAGAGTTTTCTTAGCTGATTGGGGGAGTTCTTCTTCTTCTTCACAAAGATCTCTGTCATATAGGCCAAAGACGATGTTTGGGTTTGTGTCCCTTTTAGGTAATGTACCTAATGAAGATCTTTCTTTTGTTCTATACATCACTCCCCCGCCCCCCGCCCCCCGCCCCTAAAATTTACTGTTGTGACATAACAGCTTATTGGCCTCGTGACATAACTTTGTTTGTGCCATGATCCATTGCTTTGTTCCCAGGTTAAATGAGACATTTATTTAACTTAAACTTGAACTATCATGTTTCTGTTAACTGTATGTCACATAATGCCAAATAATTGATGAATTGATTTTACTAAAATATAATTTGTAATGTTCCTTTATAGTCAGTTTTACTATGAATTTAACCAACAGCTCCTTGATTATGTCACAAATAATTTTGACGGCAGATGTGAGCGTACTTTTCCTCATTATGTACCCTGCAGCACAATCAATACGTCAATAATTTGCATGTGAATGTCACTAACACTGCATTGTTCAAAATTGTCAATCGTGTGCTGAAGGTACAGCTCATAGCACCGCTAACTACCAACCTGGGTATTAAAAATATTAAATGTTGCGCTGATTAGCGTATTCGACTTTTCGATATCGGCCCGTATTTTGCAATATATCGGTCACAGTTAGCCTCATTGCCGATAACGGCAAACCGATATTGACTCTATTTTCCACAATAAAGCTACTTCTTGTTGCCTGCGATGATTTATTTGTCTGTCCTAAATCAGTTTTATTCATAGCACGATGTCATCTTGAACATTTTGCTAAGAATTTCGTGGCTACAGTTTGTATAAGTCTTGCAGTCTAAGTGATGAACGTAGTTTGGTCAAACAGAGTAACGAATGATACAACAGATGTAACAACAGGATTGGCTTGTGTTTTCCCAAAAGCGATGCGGGCACACAGTTTCATGCATATCAACTTGGTGGGGAAAATGATCTTTCATTTAACAATATTACGCACATATTTTTTGTAATAATTTTGATAACAGGATTTCTTTGACAGTTATACAAGTGGTTACTGTTTGTGAGTTGTGGAAACAATAATATACACATAATGAATGGTTATGAGTGCAATAGTGCAAATATTTCATGAGTCGAAAGATGTAATTTGTTCCATTCAACGAGGCGCAGCCGAGTTGAATGGAACAAATTACATCTTTCAATGAATGAAATATTTGCACTATTGCACGAATGGAAACCATTCATTAGTTGTTTTATACAACACCTTCAAATTTGGATATAATTGGATGTAAAATGCACTCATGCAACAGATTGTTTTGTACAGACAGGTTTCTCTGCTCTCTTACCATTGAAAAAAGTGCTATCAAAAAAGTATAACCCATGGTTCTATTTCATTGAGTGGAGAGCGGATTTTGCATGCGATCAACGAGCAATTGACCAATCAAATGGCCGGAATACAATTAGGTGTTGTATAATAAGGTTTAGCCGATCATAATTTTGATACATTTGGTATCAATGCATGACGTAAAGTGCTATTTGACCTTCATTAGCATGAGCTATTCAGATATTTTCATATCAAAATTTCATTCAGAATGTCTGTAAAACACAAATGCAGTGACCATATCTTTTTATCTAACTGTTTTTATAATTCTTTTCAAGGTGAGTCTTGTCTTTTAATACACATGACCATACGGGTCGAGGGTCTGATCGCATCGATGCCACCGCATTTCTTACCTTATTCCTAAATTTGACTCCGTAAAACTTGTCGCAAGCTTCCAGAAGTTCCGGCCTGAAAGTGGTCGTGATGAACTGAGCGTTATCAGACAATTCATGGATCATGTCTACAAGAAAATGTAAATATAGATGATTTAAATAACTAGAGAATTGTTCACACCTCGTCGAATGAAAGACTAAAATGAAGATAGGGATAGAGTCTACGAGAAAAACAGACATAAAACCTGATCGACATAACTAGTGAACCAAAGATAAAATTGGTGATCACACTGCCACAAAGTAAATATGAAGACTAAACACTGGACAAGTTTGATAACAAATTAAATATCATTTCTTTACAGCTTGGGTAAGCAGCTTGATCATCTTATGTAGCAATTCTGCGATACGATGTGATACTGGATAAATGATTCCCTGAAATCATGGAATATCTTTGAGGATATTTTTCATATATTACAGAAAAACTCTACAGTTAAAAACTGTAAATGATGTTAGCTACTTTTCCATAGAAATTCTTTTGAAGGGAGAAGGGGGGCAGGGGGTGTGGGGGGAATTGATGAATCTCTTGAGCTTACCAGCCACAGCTTTCCTGTGTTGAGCGTCCAAAGCTGAATCGATTTCGTCAAAGAGGTAAAACGGGGCGGGGTCACACTTCTGAATGGCAAAGATCAGAGTGAGGGCGACAAGCGACTTTTGTCCTCCAGAGAGTTGTTGCATCTCTCGCGTTTCTCCCGACTTCCCGGTGAAGGAGACCTGTGAATTTTAAAGCACATGAATGCATTTACACGAAACCAAAGAAAAAAAACAAAACAGTGGGCATGCGTGAATATGTGCAGTCATTCTGTTTCTCAAGGTGTTTAACACAGGGCTGACTTGAAAGAGTTCCCCTCCAGATTTGTAGTTTGTTATATATATTTTTACTGAGGGGGGTGGGGAGGGGGTGGGGGGGGCCGAAACTCCTTCCAGTGTCTGATGATACATTGCTCTTGATGGATGATGAGAGAAAGGAGAGCCCCCCTAAGATTGAAAAAACAAACGTTTATGTTCATGAGGAAACCAGTGCAAACTATTTGACACTCGATTGTGCTTGTGCAAAAAGTGGCAGCAGTTATACACTGCACATGTTGAAACCAACCACATTAACAGGAAACAGTTGTTATAATGATGCCGGAAAATTCCCGTTGAAACCCTTTGCGAGATTCTCCAAGTGATGTACCCCTTCACGAAGGAGTTCATTTACGAGGTCTAATTAATAAGGGGGATTTAGAGGAAACCATAACAATTTTCAATTATCCTTGGAATTAATCAACTTATATAATTCAGAGTTATTACCCACAAGGTTACATATAGGATACCTTCCACTTTTGGTTATTCAGCCGGATGCAACATACAACCTCAAATATGCAAGTATATGCAAGTATAGGGAGCACCAGAGTATAACTGATCCTACCAGTGGTTTACTGGCCATGTTAGGATAACTGAATTTCTTAACACAGCTGTTAGGCATTGATTCTGAAGAGATTTCTAACAGGTCTGAACAAAGGGCAAGGAATCCGATGACAAACTCAAAACATTTGTAAGTACTATATTTGAAGCATAAAAAGTGAGTTTAGGCTATTGAACCTCTTTCTCTGTCTATACGCTTGATCTTACAACAAATCACAGCAGGAATTGAAGATGCCCATAACAGATCAATATGGAGATGCCCATAAAGATAACATATCAATATGGAGATGCCCATAAGATAACAGATCAATATGGAGATGCCCATACGATAACAGATGACTATGGAGATGTCAAAGTTAAATATTTCCATATCCCTCCCTTACCCTTGTTTAACTCTCCTCTCACCCCCCCCCCTTCCTCCACCCCTCAATCTACTTACTCATCTACGCACTCATCCATCTATGCATTTTAAAAATTAACTGAAGCCTTCAGTTTTGAACCCAGCAGATGATAATGAAGCTAGGGCTTCTATTCTGTGGTAATTAGTGAGATATCTAATTAAAGGTTGCATGATGAGATGAAAGGAATTCCAGTTATCCAACATAATTTGATGATTCTTCAAATTAATCATTTTCCTATGCATAAACAAGGCCACACAAGTTTAATTAATACAGTTGAATCATTCCCTTACGCAATAAGGTTACACAAGTTTAGTTGAATCCTTCTCCTAATTATAGACCAGGCCACACAAGTTTAATTAAAACAGTTGAATCCTTCTCCTACACATATACCAGGCCACACAAGTTTAGTTGAATCATTCTCCTTATTATAGACCAGGCCACACAAGTTTAATTAATACAGTTGAATCATTCTCCTACTCATATACCAGGCCACACAAGTTTAGTTGCATCATTCTCCTTATTATAGACCAGGCCACACAAGTTTAATTAAAACAGTTGAATCCTTCTCCTACACATATACCAGGCCACACAAGTTTAGTTGAATCATTCTCCTAATAATAGACCAGACTACACAAGTTTAATTAAAACAGTTGAATCATTCCCCTACTCATATACCAGGCCACACAAGTTTAGTTGAATCATTCTCCTAATAATAGACCAGGCCACACAAGTTTAATTAATACAGTTGCAACATTCCCCTTCACATAACCAGGCCACACAAGTTTAGTTGCATCATTCTCCTAATTATAGACCAGACTACACAAGTTTAATTAAAACAGTTGAATCCTTCTCCTACACATATACCAGGCTACACATGTTTAGTTGCATCATTCTCCTTATTATAGACCAGGCCACACAAGTTTAATTAAAACAGTTGAATCATTCCCCTACACATATACCAGGCCACACAAGTTTAATTAATACAGTTGAAGTCCATGCTTTAACTTCAACCTTTTCTTTTATCCCACACATATTTAAAGCAGCAAATTAATGCCACACTCTCACACAACCCACTCGCTTTATAACGTTCTTTGGTATACCGGTCATACTAATTGATCCAACGGTCTCTTTATGAAATAGGTGTATTCAGAGCCCAGGACTAAATGTGCTTGGATCTTTGCTGGGTGCAACGAAAGCTTTCACAATTAACAACAACTAGAGACTTAATCATACACTTTTACAAGAGCTTTCATATCACATCATGTTGATGTTAGTTAGAAAACATATCAGTTTAACCAACCACCACCAAAGGGAAGAAAAGGAAAGGAAAGGAAAGACAGAATTGAATATTTTGAAACCAGAAATCCCTATTCAGAGGGCGTTGTGGTCAAGTGGTTAAGGCAGTGGACTGGTGATCTAAGGATTACAGGTTCGAGCCCTGGCCAGATCATTGCGTTGTGTCCTTGGGCAAGGCACTTTATCTACATTGCCTCTCTTCACCCAGGTGTATAAATGGGGACTTGCGAGGTGACTTGTAAATATAGTTGCGTGCGCCGGTTTTTGGCTGCACCCTATGGGAAGTCCCCCAGGGGACACGTGGCTGTGGTACACTGTGGTGCCCCAGGAGAGATTGTTTGAATTGTGCACACTTTGGTGTGTAGGTGTGACAAGTTACCAATGACCAGGGTTAAGTACAGCGCGGCGAGACTTTATTGTAAGTTGACTATATAAGAACTGTTAATTATTATTCTCATAATTATTCTTCTTCACCGTAAGAGTTATTGTATAAAGCTTACCTTTATGCCAACACCAGTAAACTGTTCCACCAGAGGTATCTGGGAAGACTTTGAGGAGACGGACGCCG
This sequence comes from Apostichopus californicus, assembly GCA_020650975.1. Lineage (NCBI taxonomy): Eukaryota > Metazoa > Echinodermata > Holothuroidea > Aspidochirotida > Stichopodidae > Apostichopus > Apostichopus californicus. Next base: position 6,230 of record JAIPMN010013288.1, on the reverse strand, counting down.
AATCGCCATCCAACTATACATGAGACAAAGGAAAAACATCAAAATAAAATAAAACTGTTAGCAAACTGCTTATCCACTTGAGAGCCTGTGTAATAGAATGTGTAAAAGTAAGTTGGCCTGACTTTCGATCCTAGCATTGATTCAGTTACTGAAGTAACGGTAACAGAAGGGACAAAAACACGCACAGAATACAGACAGGTTAATGAGCATGGTGAACACAATGAGATACATGTAAGGGGATTAGTAGACAAGGAATGGAGAGAAGAAAGCAACATGGGAAGAGGAGAGGTAGGAGATAAACAGTGCAGGGACAAAGGGAGGATTAATATTAGCCTCTGAAGAAGATCCTGCTAGGATCGAAACGTCAGGCCAACTTACTTTTACACAAAGAAAAAACATATAAATATAGTTCAATCTTGAAAATAAAACAGCACAAAATGAAGGAATCATCTGTTTTGTCCTATTTGAAGAGATGTACAAACACAGGTACAGCCGATAAACTTAGCCAGGTGTGCAGACTCAAATCAACGCTGCATTCTGTAACGTGTGCCGCCTGTTTACTGTGTATGAACCTTTAGTTTACACCATGTATGCAGACACTGGGAGTATTTGTAACTCAGTGCACCCACCTAGCTTATTTTATGCTGTCAACCTGTAATAGATACTGAAACTTGAAATAGCTGTGTTTTGCATTTGTTCAGCAATTTGTGAATTACAAATTGTAACACATTCATAAACCCAAGACTATGAAACAAACCAATTTCAAACGTAATAGCTATAAATAATATCGTTTTAATTAATTCATTCGTACAGAACAATTTAAAGGGTAACATATGGAAAATTTTGCTATGGAATAACACAAACTATAAGGCATACAAGTTCTCAGGCCACGAACAAAATTGAGGCTATTTACTGGCTCAATACCGGTGGATTTTGATGTTTGCCAGTAGAAACATAAAGGCACTTGAATTTATTGTCAGTGCAAAATTAACATCGCTTTATGTAATAATTCAAGGAAAATGCAGGTAGGAATTAGCCTTTAGCCAGTAGATTTGTTTTTGCATAAAAAGGCATTTTGTAGTATGTGGTTAAAAATATCTAAAAAGGTTTGCATCTCTCACGATAGTCTCGTTTCATTTCATTTGGGCATTTTGTTCATATTAACATTAATTTCCCCCCACCCCTTTGAATCCTAGAATGTTCTAGAAAAGAGTTTTCAACAGGAAGCAAAAATGTATTTATGTATTCAACCAAGTTGCACAGGATTACACCCCTCACCCATTCCTCTTTCCTCCCCCCCCCCATAAAAACGCCTTTCAATCTTCTCTGTGTAGATGAACTGAATCCCACCTATCACACTCCAAGAATGAAACTCACACATACATCTCCCCCCCCCCCCACCTTCTTCCTCTACCCTCCCCCAAAAGAACTAAAATGCCTTTTAATATTCTCTGTGTAGATGAGCTGAATCCCACATATCACACTCCAAGAATGAAACCCACACATACATCCCCCCCCCTTCTTCCTCTACCCTCCCCCTAAAGAACTAAAATGCCTTTTAATATTCTCTGTGTAGATGAGCTGAATCCCACCTATCACAAACCAAGATGGAAACCCACACTTACATCTTCTGATTCATCTTCTCCCTTCTTCATCACTAAGGTTGCCTTCCCACCGGGAACCAGCTTAGAGAACACCTCGGAAAAATACTTAGAGACTTGCTTGAAGGTGAACTGGATGGCCTCGTACTTTCGGAGTTCTAAAACGTTCATCAAGTCAGTAATTGACTAAACAAAAATGAAAAACAAAAAACAAAAGAGTATTAAAAAGAAAGTATGATAACAAAAAAGTGGAAAGGAAGGATCTTGTTGGAAAAGATGACAATGGGTGTAACCCATCTCATATCTAAACAAGATTTTACCTTTTGTGAGGCACACTTAGCTAAAAGTTGTTTACCCTTAGCCCAAATGCCTCTAAATAGTCGGCTTGGGTCGCTGGAAACCAGAATGGGTAGGAGCCGAGTTTTGGCCATCCAAGCAGGACAGGTTGTAGTATCACAATTACTGAATTGACTCATCCAATTGTTCGTACCAAACTCATTGACATATTTCTTCTCATACTCAAACATGAATAGTTGCTGGTAATTATCATCCTAAACAGTAACACTGAAATATATCAACTTTCCTCTCCCAACATCCTATATGCAAAATAGGCTAGCTTCTGTTAATTATCGATTAACATGTGGTATATGTAGGCTAAGTGTTGGCAATTTTTTTTTTGAAAAGCAAGATGTGTTTTCAGTACCTATTGTGCAGATATTAATACCTTAAACGGTGGAGTCTTAGTTTTAGTAAAATCAATGGTGAGAGAATGAGCAGCCTGCAATTCTCTCCAGTTTGGAGAAGTTCCAGGGCAAATGTTTTGATGGTTATCCTGTCACACAAGATGACCAAATTTCTGTTTGGACAACCAAGATAAGCTTTGGAGGTTATCAGGTGGGCGACTAGTCGTTTACATTAAATTCCGATTGCAAAATAGGTAAAATAAATATATAACAACCAAGAACATTTAGATAGATCCCATTCTACTATAATTAGAATACAAATAATTGAAAAAATTGAATACAAAAGCGAATACAATTCACCACACAATGCAATGCTAGAGCTGCTGTTTACTTTGAAACAATACTATTAATTATACCCCAATCAGAGTAGTTAAATACTACCAATGATACCCTTACAAGTGATGATCTGCCAAAAAAAAAAAATTAAAAAAAATAAAATTGCTTTAACTGAATGAAATTTTTCATATTGTACAACGTTCTGCGATGCTTTCCACTTTTGCAACAACACTATTAAGCCAACACCAACATCAGGAGGGAGTTGGTCGATCCTACAACACAGTTATAAAATGATCGCTAACAACGGCCTCTTACCGAATGTCCTTTGTCCGACTCTTCCTTCCGTTTGATCAGCTTCTCCTTCTGATCCGAGAAGTTAATGAACTGGTCCAAGGCTTTCTTGTTGACGTGGCTGTACTTTTTGAGTTCTGCGTTACACTGGTCCAGCTTCTTGAAGAGTTGCTTGAGGGACAGGTGGGTGTACTTCTCAAAGGCATCGCTAGGAAGCGAGCCCAATTCTCTGATCTTTCGCATGCACTCTTCTTTCTGAATAAATGAAATAGGAATTGAGAAAAATCAATATTAAAAATATAATACAAAATTAAAAATATTCATGAATTTTCATTGCACCTGAATGTGCACGGACAGAAAAAAAGCTGAGGCTAACATAAAGCGTGGGATTAAAGTCACCCTAAGCAGTACAAACCTTTTTGGGTATGGGTGGGTATGGGGGGCTACATGATCTTATCTCTCATTAATGTTTCATTATTGTAAAATCAATCTCGATTCTCCAACCCATGCAGCCTCACAAACGAAACCATCTCCAAGGATTCTTAATCAAACCATTTGATTCCATTATTCAAAAACACAACAAACAAAGAAGGAAAGATAGAAATTATTTGTAGTATCTGTGCAAAATGAATTTACCTTCTTGAGAAGTAAGCTCTGCTTATTCGTCATTTTCTCTAATACTTTGGCATCATCTCCAATTTTGTCGCAGTATTCCTTCTCTTTGCCTTTCCATTCTTCGAGGTCCACCTGCTTGCTCTGTTGTTCCCGATTAAGGCTCTCAATCTGACTTTCAATATCTGAGAGAGACAAAGGTGGTATTTACATAACAATAGAAAATACTGGCTAAAAGAGGGGGGGAGGGGAGGGGAAGGGATGAGGTCATCAATTGGTGGAACAGTCTTCCCCCAAATTTGAAATGCTTGCCAAATATTAATATTTTTAAACGCAATATTAAAACTTATATATTTTGTTTAGATGTCTGATATTCGTTTGTCTATCTTTTTGCCGTCTTTTTGTGCTTATGGATGTTTTTCTACTGCATTATATTGAATATATATGTATTTTTGTATTGAGGTCTCCTCTGGAAAGCAGTGCTTCTGCACTGAGCAGGACTACCCTCATTAAAGATGACAATAAAAAGAAAATAAAATTAAAAAAAAATTCTTGTAAGTCCTGCATTGCAGAAAGGGGAAGAAGGTGGACTGTGATAGGGAAATGTCCAACCATTTTTTAAATGTGATTTTGAGAGCAGGGAGCAAGGAGGGCCCAGAGAGGAGGCCAGAAGGGCTTTATCAGAAACTGGGAAAGAAAACCCGTTTCTCCAGAGATATCTATCTACTCACACACAAATGCTATCACTTAATACATAACATGGACGACACCTATTCTGATCATCCTAAATGCATATCGTCCTTGTTCAAGCTGACGACGCCAGCCTCATTTAAGGTCAAGAAAGAACTCTATATAAACTTTAATCATATAATATTTGAAATCACATTTCCTCCAATAAAATACCACCATTCTTTCATCACTGACTACTGTTATAGAATACCCAAAGGAAACAAATGCTGGGGTAAATACCTTCCATTCTGGCTTTGTTTGAGTCGATAGCGGTCTCGGCTGTTTGTAGCTCCATCGAACTGTTATCCAGTTTCTGTCGTCTATCTTCGACAGAGATGTCAGACAGCTCCTGTGGATTGGAAAACAGCATCAAGACATGCTAATCTGGTCTAGCTTGAAACCTGCAATGGACTCCATGTAATGGAATGGAGCAAATTTAAAACAAAAATGCCCAATTTTGCCCCCCCCCCCAGTACACCTCCACATGTTCTCTGTAGCTTATTGATCTTTACGACTACCCCATGGATGAGCCTGGGGTAAAAAAAAATCACGGAACTTTGCAAAAATCGCGGTATAGGCTCCAGTTTGCGTATGCTACAGTGTGTTAGGATAATATTTTGGCCCCCTGCAGGTCGGATATCCATAGGTAATGAAAAACATGCGAACGACGGATCAAATGATACAACGCTGTTGTTAGAAATTCACGGAAATTGAGAGGTGTAAATCTCGGAGGTAGAAAAGAAATAACGGATATTCCGCGAATTCGCGGAAAATGCTCATGCCTGGACTACCCAAAACTGAGCCACAATGGTCGAGGTAAGTCGGATCTCGTTCAGATGTCTTCGTTTTAGCTGTCTCATCAACAGGATGTTAGTTTGATTTATTGTAAAGGGCATGTTTTATTTAGAAATCTAAATGTATGATTACCTAAACATTGAAATATGTAACTTGGAGAGCAAAGTAAAAAAAAAAAAAGGAAAGAAGATCCTTCTACACGATGGAGAAATAAATAAAGAGTGAAGTGATGCACGCAATCTCTCATCACCTGTATCATTTGCTCTCGCTTCCTCATGAGATTTCCAGACAGGACATTCTCTTTCTTGTTCTTATCACCCTCCAGCTGGAATTGGATAAAATGTAAACAAAAGAAACATTGAGGTTAACGAAGTCTCACCAAATGTATTTCATTTCCATCTTTTCTTCACATCTAAACAATGTAGGCATAAGTGAAATCTTCATGGCCAAAAGGAATCTTATAAAAATTCCAGCAAAGTTTTTCAAGGTCTGTTAGCTGTGATGATCGGCTATACAAAACTGTTCTCTCTTTGTCCTTTCTCTCTCACAACAGTTTGGATTTAACCAAATGAAACTAACCAAATTGACTTGACATAAGAAAAAACATTAATGGTAAGTCCAAGGAAATTGAAGACTAAAAGTGGATGATGAAAAACAGCCAGATTGCTGACATTAAATTTACTGACTTCAGTGGCACTGAGAGCTAGATAAGATCGGAGATGGTTAATTCAGTGGACCCCAGTTTTGAAGTCCCCATTTTTGTGGGCCTCATTTTTGCAAAAGTATATCATGGACATGAAAATATTATATTCTTTATCCCATAATTTTCTAAGGTCCCCAAATTGACCCGCAGCCCTAGGGATGTAACCCCCCCCCCCCACAGCCTAACCACACCTCTTGTCAGGCATGACTGACTCAGTAATGGTTTAAAAAATTGCCAATTTTGTTGTCATATCTCACATGACTTTAGAGGGAGTCTACAATGTATAAAACCACAAAGTTTTTTTTTGTTGCAATTACAGGGACTGGGTTAAACCCAACATTTTTGTCACGTTATAATAATTGACATTCATCTTAGCGTTGTGCGGTAGTCGGATTTCACACAACCGGTAGTGTTGCAACATGAATCCCGGTATCGTAACTACAACCGGTATTTTCTTCAACTTTCATCTACGGTTCAAAA
>JAIPMN010013286.1:0-16331 GCA_020650975.1 Apostichopus californicus | reverse complement strand
GACTGGGTCTTAAAACCTGGGGGGGCATTTTGCACCTAGACCGGGCCATTATTCATTGATATGTTACTTACTACTGATCGCTGTCCTGGGGGAGGGGTCTAAGGGGAGGGGGTATCCCCCTCCCCATTGAGATTTTTTTGAAGTTAAGGAATGCCTAGATGCAAAATGGTGCTATATTTCTCAATTTTGTAGGTTACAATAATCCTTTAAAAAAAGACCCAAAAATAATTTCCAGAAGCAACACTTGGTTAAACTGAGGAAAGTTAAAAACGTAAACAAAAATAGGTAAAAATATATGTTTTAGACTGGATTTTAATTAGTTTTTCAAGCATTTTGTGACAACATGCTTGAAAAAATTGAAAGAAATCTAACTAAAATCCACTAAAACATATATGTTCAATAACACGAGCACATGTCTACGAGAGTAGGAGCCTACTCAGTTTGCTGCTTCTGGCAGCCACACCATCAACGATATTTTTAGTGCCAAGTTTGGCCAAGATCCTTTTTTCCACAAACATCAACATGAACGCCTCAAGATGTTCTTGTGTCATTGTACTTCTTCAAACGTTTTTTGAGTCTCTTCAAGGCAGAGAAAGAACGTTCACATGCCACTTGTGACACAGGTAGTGGTACCAGCAGCATATAGGCAAGCCCAATGCTCTTGTAAGCATCGGTGAAAAGGTTCAACTTGAAGAGCACCTTGTAGCAGCAGAGATCGAGGACAGTCTTTACATGACTGATTCCCACAGTTAAAATATATATTTCTACACAGAAATGGGCTGTAAATTTTACCAGGCTCCCCAGCCCACCGGCCCACCGGGCAACCGGGCATTGCCCAAATGCCTGTGTGGCCAGTCCGCCACTGCACATAGTACACATGTCTTAGCAAAGGAAGTATTTTTTAAGCCGGGGAAGGGCTGCTGTTTTGCTTTAAACAGAAAGGATGAGTAACCAAGAGTTACATTCTTTGGAAAGATTGCAATTTTCCTAATAATTTACCCTTTTCTTCAGGCTAATTACCAACTTAGATCAGTATAGGCTTTTGTTACAGTATAATGTCATCACACACTAAAAATACTAGTAACAGTTAACAATCAACTGTTATTGAACATCCTACCAGTAATGAAGCAATGATTTTCATAGTGTAATGTAATTGTAAATTTAATTATCAATAATTAACTCCTGTAACCATGCATATCTAATTTTCAATATTTGAAAAAACAGGTGGAATCCTTCAAAGGCTCCTCTTTGCATGCAATTAATACTAATAGGACATTTTCTGGTATTGAAAGAAATCAAGAAATAAATGCTGATTATGTTGTTCTTGATGACAATGTCCAGAAGGTTGCCTTGGGTTGATCACACTCATTGGATGGTTTTTCGTTCGATGAAAATGGCGGGGAAGTGGGAACCAAACAAAAATGGGGAATTGTGGTTGTATCAACCGTTCAGTAAATTACTTTTCCTTTTATAAAAGTCTCAAACTCAAATATCAATTGGCAAAATAAAAATATATAAGAACTTTTCAGGACAGGTAATTCTATCAAAAAATGTTAAACCCCACAAATTTGGGCCCAAAGAATGTGTCCCAAATGTGGAAATAAAATTTGGGCCCACCTGGCCCAAAAATGCACCCAGAATTTTTGGGGGGCCCAGATTGGTCCCACAAAAGTGTAGGTCTACATATGCCAGCTATTGACCAACAACTGTACACCAAGTCTGGCTACAATCTGACTTAAGGTTGCGGAGTTATTGCCATGTAAAGACTTTTACGTTGGATCCCAAACCACATTAATATTCATAAGGTCCAAGACACAAAAAATAGAATACTAACCAGGCCTTGTAAATTGTTTTGATCAGTGACACAATCTCCTTTCTCTATGTCAAAGTCACTTCTTGTACCAGGAAGGAAGCAGTCACATGGTTGGCAGCCATCTTTGTCTGTCACAGATTTGCCCGCAGGTCGGAAATACAAAAGCCGGCAAGACTCACAATTCACCCCTTAGGAGAGAGAAAGAAAGTCAATTTACTTATGGATCAGTAAGACATCTTTATTATTTCAATTCTTTCCTTTTTTTTTCTTGTCAAATAAAGGAGAAAAACAAACAAAATTGCCAAGGAAAAGAGAAAAAAGCAAGGATTCATTGCATGGACCCATTACGGTCCACCTTAATTACCACCACCTTTTTTTCCCCAAACAATGTATGCTTTTATATTTATAAGTGGCAATTATGAAATTTCTGAAAACTGATATAATTTACCCAAATTATTGGGATGATTTCAAACCAAAAAGTTGATTTAAAACTGAATGTTTTATTTTTGGCAAGGAGATACAGTACATTAGCTTTACTCCCATGAAATGTTTAATTAATGAACATACTTTGCTTTTTAAGAAACAAGATGACCAGTGACTCAAGACACTACAAACAATTGTTGGTGGTTGTCATCCTTGTGATGCTTCATGTAGACTTCCAAGTATGTGGTCAAACTCCAATGGTCAATGTTGCCTTAAACAAGCCAGTGACTGCCCATGTTACATGTGGTAGTCCAATAGAAGATTTTTACGCCCACAAAGAAATTAGCAAACTAGCCCAGGACCGAGTCCGTTCTATCTGTGACAGCTCCAACGCTACATTGGCTCATCCTCCAAGCAATGCAGTAGATTTAGATTCTTCAATCGGAGAGAATTACACCTGGTGGCAGAGCACTTCCAAGAATAATCTTCTGACTCTGGGATTTAACAATCCAGACACTATCTTTACAGTTGACTTGCAAGAGGTAAGTTTTAAAAGTAATCATCAGTGAAGGTTTCTCGCAAAGTGAAGTTTGCTTCCAGCAAAAACTAAAATTTCCAAAGGTTCTTATCCTCATTCACAACAATCCAATTACATGAATACATTTTCCGGAGGAGAAAATAAAATTGACACTTTACTTATAACTTATTTAAGCAGTGTGTGTAAAACGACTTTTTAAAGTGTGTGCAACGGTGACCATTTCTTGTCTTTCTGTCCTCTATTGGAGTTAAATATCTAAGATCCATCATCTTTCTCCAACTGGGGTCTATGTACCCCTATGGGGTCATTGGAAATTTGAGATTTTTTCAATTTTCATAACATTTACTAAAAACTCAATTGTTGTAACAAAATTGTAAATAAAATACCAACTTAACAAACTTAAAAGTTGTAAACTAAGGCCCTCCATACATAAAAGAAGTATGGAAAATAAAAAACAATAAAAAAGCAAGAAGACTCTAGGTGAACACAAGCACAAAACAGTGTTTACCTTAGATGAAAACATTAAGCGCGATCATATTGACTACTTTAGTAACATTTTATCTTATTCTTAAAAGGTGGATTTGCTACAACAAGTGACGTTTAAATTATCGGGAATGGTATTCCAAAATTTTGGTCAGGTATAGGTAATATTGTGGTTGGAAAGGTGGAGACAATCACAGGATATTGATATGTTTAGAGATGAATTGGTTGGTCGACAATGAGTGTTAGTACGGACTAAGAAGAGATCTCGCGGCATCACATTTCCTAACCATGGTCTCAATCATGGTTGGGCTGAGGTCATATGTAATACTTGCTTTGTCTGGGGGTCAACAAATGTACTTGATTGTCCCTAGGGTTCTGTGGATGGAACAAAGGATGAGAAAAAAGGATTGTAACTGTTTTTAAAGGAATAAAATGTACATATGCAGTATAATTCTTTGACATTATTTGTGGTGCTGTGTTTTGATTCCTACATTTTGAAAATTGTCGATAAAGTGAGTCTTCCAAAAATCAGAAGCATTTGAATGACGTGATATTTTATTGATTTAAAAGAGGTAATTTTATGTCACTTATGAGTAATATTTGAACAGCTTAATGCTGCTGTGCTTGCAATCAATGTTTCTTGTTTGAATATGAAGAGATCTGTTGACATGTAGGAGTACAGATGGAATTAATCAATAAGTGAAGCAATATACATATATATACAAAGACAGCACTGTACACTACAGGTATATATCAGTTTCCATACAGATGGTCCTTGGAACCTTGATTTCTGTGAATTTGGGTGTGGTAAATGCACCTTGAGTCATTTCATGTTTATATGCAAGTTTTAATCATTTTAAATGTACTAATTAATGCAATGAAGATCATGTCGGGTGAGATATATATATATAGTATATAATCAATAACATAACGATGTTAGTTCCATAATCCCATGGTGTATTTATATGAAACAAATTATCTTTGAAGAGTCAGGCAGACACATTCAATATACAGTAAAAGGCAATATACATTCACAAATTATTATACAAGTGTTTACATACAAAGTCATCTAATGTGTGCTGTGATGTCATCAAAAAAATTGAAATCATATTATATTGCATATATACACTAATACAGGTACATATGGGTAACAAATGGATATTAGTTTGTTCTGTCTGTTTCTAAAATATAAATCTATGTGGACCCCTAAAATACCACATGTGTCCTCTTTGATGTCCCGTCATTGAAACTTAACCTTCATGTAACTGTATGTGATTTATGGTTGTATATATATACATAACTGAAATCTTCAAAAAAGTTGTCTTTTTTGTTGTTGCATGATATGTTGTAGGTCTATACCGTTCAACATGTCCGTATCCAGATGGGCGATTCGGTGAGGCCTGAACAAATGGCTCTCTTGAAGTCTAACGATGGGATTACTTTCACACCGTGGGAGTACAAGGTCTCCTCCAATTTCGACTGTTTCAATCTCTTCGATGTGTCTTCTGCTAACACAGCCGTTGAGTCATCAGAGACTGTGATATGTAGCCAGTACACGAGCGTTGAACAACCAAGAAATGAAATTGTAAGTTCTCTGAAGTAAAAGAAGCATCAACTGAGTCAATTTAAAATGAATCAGAGTTGTGACAATACACAAAGGGTTATGTTGAAAGTTGCACAGGGAATTTAGCAAATTTAGGTGCTTGTTGAATTGCAACCCGTGCAGTGTCAGTGTTGATGTGATGGGGCATGAACTCATTTTGGTAATTATTCAGATATTTTAGACCTCCTTATAACTCAAAGAGAATCTACTTCCGGAGAAGTTCTGTACAGTTATTCAGGGTCAAGTACTGTACTTCACACTTGAGTTAAACTTATTGGAAATGGCTTATCACTGTTATCGTATCATTCCACCATCTCTCTATGATATCTGACCTAGGGGAAGTTCAAATGGATGCCACAGGGGTATGAAAGTGGCTTTTTAAAACGGAGCCTTATTTAACGGGTATATAATGTGCAGGTATTAGAGCATGTTTTTCCGATTCAGTGAAAAGTAATTGTATACTTCCTCAATCGCTTGTTAATGTACTTGTTTGTATGTGTGTGTGTTTGTGTGTTATAATTGTTGAAAATTTTGAGAATTAGTTGCACTTTCCTCAATGTTTATGTCCTCAATTGCCAAAACGATCGTCGCAGGTTTGCAATGGGATCAAACAGGGTTATAACGAGTGTTTCACTAGAAAGCTCGTCTGCCAAGGTGGCACGGATGATGTCACTAAGACTAATCTACCAATGCTTTTTAAATGCATGACTTACAACAAGCTAAGCTTCTCCCTCTTAAACTCGTTCTGCCTCCAGATATCATTTGACTTCATCGTGCCCGAAGCATTGAAAGATTGGCAAAAAGCCAAGTACATTCGGTTCGCATTTTACAACATGCCTCTGAGCTTTGGATTCTTATCTGACGTCTATGTAAGTTGGCTTTATCAATTATTTAGTGAAAGTGAGCGACTTTTTTTTTTATAAAAAACAGTTGCTTCTATTGTTTTGATCAAACCATATGAGAAGTGTTCATACATATATCATGTTCCTTGTAGTCATTTTCTTCAGATGACAAATAGATCAAACCCAGACTTTGCATGAATACAATACCGTCCTTTAACTGCCCATTTTTTTTGGAACAAACTTCCCGCCAACATTCGCCATGCACCTTCCTTGGGAACTTTTAAATCCAAACTAAAAACCCACCTTTTCTGGCTGCATTTCTATGACACATAAATATATCTTTCATTTTATGGCTGTTTTAGTGTCACTATTTTACATAACTGAATTCCATTGCAATATTTGTGAAATATATATTTGCTATGTGTTTTATGCTATTATTGATTCTGTATATAGTTATTTTAGTAGTTTTTCACATATTTGATGTAGTTTTACACTGTATTTTTAACATTTCCTCTACTTTACATTGTGTAATTTTATCTTTGTTAGGTGTATTGGTTTTGTATTTATGTTTTACGTTTTTTTTTTTATGTATTATGTTTTGTAAAGCGCTTTGACGCCTTTGCATATTGCGCTATATAAGTTGCATATTATTATCATTATTTTCAGCACCATTATACGGTTCGTAACATTGAGGTCTTAGCCCCTTGCAACTGTAACAGTCACGCCGATGAATGCACCCTCCAGCCTTCCCCGGGCAATCCAGACAGTCTACAGACCTACCAGTGTGAATGCAAGGGGAATACCAACGGAGCAAACTGTCAGGAATGTCTACCATTCTACAATCAGTTTGCCTATCAAACCGGAGAAAGAGGATATTTATGTCAAGGTAAGTGTCAGACTTAGTGTGCTGAATAATGCTTCAACCTTTCATAACGCCTGTTTCTATATTGGAATATTGGACATAAAACAAAGGGGAGGGAGAACTTATTCAGGGAGAACAAAAGCCCAACGTGATGTGATTTATAACTTGTCACGATAGTTTGAGACCTTTTAAGACTTGACTCTTCTATGAATTCTTGTTAAAATTAATTAAATCGTTTTCAAACTTATTATTATATAAATTATACATGAATTATGGATATTTTACAAAATGTTAATTGTTATGATTTTGTCACAGACTACCTCCGTGGTTACAAGAACCATTCTCTAGTACAAATTCTTATCTCCCCACGTAAGCTATTCGCTATGATGCTGTAGTGTAATACCATAGATACAGATTCCTCCCACAATTTGTAGCTTTTCAGTAGATAGAGCACTAAACGTCTGTAAAGAAATGCTTTGTTTGATTTTTTATTGTTTTTCAGAGTGCAATTGCTTTGGTCATAGTCAAGAGTGCGTCTTTGATTCGGACATCGGCAGTGTTAATGCAAGTCTTGACCGTTTCGGCAACCTGTTTGGAGGAGGTGTCTGTCTTAACTGCAAAAATAATACAGCAGGTAAATTATATCAGTTTTCAGAAATTTCATAATTGCCACTTATAAATATAAAAGCATACATTGTTTGGGGAAAAAAGGTGGTGGTAATTAAGGTGGACCTGTAATGGGTCCATGCAATGAATCCTTGCTTTTTTCTCTTTTCCTTGGCAATTTAGTTTGTTTTTTCTCCTTTATTTGACAAGAAAAGAAAGGAAAGAATTGAAATAATAAAGAAGTCTTACTGATCCATAAGTAAATTGACGTTCTTACTCTCTCCTAAGGGGTGAACTGTGAGTCTTGCCGGCTTTTGTATTTCCGACCTGCGGGCAAATCTGTGACAGACAAAGATGGCTGCCAACCATGTGACTGCTTCCTTCCTGGTACAAGGAGTGACTTTGACATAGAGAAGGGAGATTGTGTCGTTGATCAAAACAATTTACAAGGCCTGGTTAGTATTCTATTTTTTGTGTCTTGGACCTTGGACCTTGGAATATTAATGTGGTTTGGGATGCAACGTAAAAGTCTTTACATGGCAATAACTCCGCAACCTTAAGTCAGATTGTAGCCAGACCTGGTGTACAGTTGTTGGTCAATAGCTGGCATATGTAGACCTACACTTTTTGGGGACCAATCTGGGCCCCAAAATAATTCTGGGTGCATTTTTGGGCCAGGTGGGCCCAAATTTTATTTCCACTTCTAATGCATTTTGGGACGCATTCTTTGGGCCCGAATTTGTGGGGCCCAATATAGGGGGCAAATATATTTTTGAGCCAGTTTGTTTTGCGCCAAATATGTTTGGGATCATTTGGCGCCAAAATTTATTGGGGCCAATTTTCAGGGGATGGGCCAAAATTTTCAAATTGCAATAACCCCACAACCTTAAATCGGATTGTATCCAACTTGGAATACTGTTCTTGGTTCATAACTGGTACTTGTAGTTCTTAATTGTTTGGGACCACCTGGGCCCCCTAAAAATTCCAGGTGGGTGGGCCCAAATGTTTTCCACTACAAATGCATTTTGTGTTACATTCTTTGGGCCCAAACTTATGGGGTCTAATATTTTTGGGACCATTTAGGCCCACATTTTTGGGGGTTCAATTTTTGGTGGAAAATATATTTTTGAGAGGGGCCAACATTTAAAAGTGCAATACCTCCTCAATAATAAATCAGACTGTACCCAAACTTGGAATATGGTGGTTGGTTCAAAGCTGGTACATGTGGACCTTAATATTTAAGGCCCATTTGAGCCCAACATTTTGTCGGGCCCATTTTGGGAGCGGAATTTTTGTTTGGATTTTTTTTGGACCCAAATTTTTTTGAGCCAATGTTTTTTTAGACCCAATATTGGATAGTTCTATTGGGCTCGTGTGTAAGCATTTACTTTACTATTGGAAGGACTTATATGGTACCTGACCATGTGTGAATTTGTGTCAATTGTATCAACTAGAGTTGGTATGATGATAATATTGGGTGATGACATACACAACACATTTATTTTCCTTTAAGCAAGGCACCATAGTGCCCATTGGGCTCTTGTTTGTTATGATGTTTAATTTATGCAAGAGTGCACATACATGGATCATATGGTCAACGCATGAAAGTCACACAAAGTTATTTGGTAGAAACCATAATATTTTTTATAGGTATATATCCCTAAACCTGAGCATCTGAGGATTTTGATAGAATTACCTGTCCTGAAAGGTTATTATTTATTTTTATTATGCCAATTGATATGTGAGTTTGAGACTTTTAAAAAAGGAAAAGTAATTTACTGAACGGTTGATACAACCACAATTCCCCATTTTTGTTTGGTTCCCACTTCCCTGCCATTTTCATCGAACGAAAACCATCCAATAAGTGTGATCAACCCAAGGCAACCTTCTGGACATTGTCATCAAGAGCAACATTATCAGCATTTATTTCTTGATTTCTTTCCATACCAGAAAATGTCACATTAGTATTTATTGCATGCAAAGAGGAGCCTTTGAAGGATTCCACCTGTTTCTTCAAATATTGAAAATTAGATATGCATGGTTACATGAGTTAATTATTGTAAATTAAATTTACAATTACATTACACTATGAAAATCATTGCTTCATTACTGGTAGGATGTTCAATAACAGTTGATTGTTAACTGTTACTAGTATTTTTACTTTTTAGTGTGTGATTATACTGAACAATAGCCTATACTGATCTAAGTTGGTAATTAGCCTGAAGAAAAGGGTAGTTTATTTGGAAAATTGCAATCTTTCCAAAGAATGTAACTCTTGGTTACTCATCCTCTCTGTTTTAAAGAAAAACAGCAGCCCTTCCCCGGCTTAAAAAATACTTCCTTTGCTAAGACATGTGTACTATGTGCAGTGGTGGACTGGACACACAGGCATTTGGGCAATGCCCGGTGGGCCGGTGGCCCGATGGGCCGGTGGCCCGATGGGCCGGTGGGCTGGGGAGCATGGTAAAATTTACAGTCCATTTTTACAGTAGTTAATAGAATACAGACGGGTTGTGTAGAAATATATATTTTAACTGTGGGAATCAGTCATGTAATGACTGTCCTCGATCTCTGCTGCTACAAGGAGCTCTTTAAGTTGAACCATTTCACCGATGCTTACAAGAGCATTGGGCTTGCCTACAAGCTGCTGGTACCACTACCTGTGTCACAAGTGGCATGTGAACATTCTTTCTCTGCCTTGAAGAGACTCAAAAAACGTTTGAAGAAGTACAATGACACAAGGACATCTTGAGGCGTTCATGTTGATGTTTGTGGAAAAAAGGATCTTGGCCAAACTTGACACTAAAAATATCATGGATGGTTTGGCTGCCAGAAGCAGCGAACTGCTCTCGTAGACATGACATGTGCTCGTGTTATTGAACATATATATTTTAGTGGATTTTATTTAGGTTTTTTTTCAATTTTTTCAAGCATGTTGTCACAAAATGCTTGAAAAACTCCAAGTCTAAAATCCAGTCTAAAACATATATTTTTACCTATTTTTGTTTACTTTTTTTACGTTTAATCAAGTGTTGCTTCTGGAAATTATTTTTGGGTCTTTTTTTAAAGAATTATTGTAACCTACAAAATTGAGAAATATAGCACCATTTTACATCTAGGCATTCCTTAACTTCAAAAAAATCTCAATGGGGAGGGGGACACCCCCTCCCCTTAAACCCCTCCTCCAGGACAGCGATCACTTGTAAGTAACATATCAATGAATAATGGACCGGTCTAGGTGCACAATGCCCGGGCCGTTTTAAGACCCAGTCTGCCCCTGACTATGTGAAGTAAAACACTAGCTAGCTGACACAATCTTCCAGTACCTTCAAATGTAAAAAAAAAAAATAATAATAATAGCAATTTTTATTTGAAAATTCTGCTTTTTAAAGTGTAATATGAAAAAATCATTGTTTCTTTTTTTCATTGTAGTCTCTCGGTGACTGTTATTGTAAATCTAACGTGATTGGTCCAAGATGTGACCAATGCGCTCCTACCACCTACGAACTGACCGAAGCTAACCCTGATGGTTGCATAGGTAAAGTAATCAATATATATTGGCTTAAAATGGATATTTTGTATTAAATTTGCCATCATCGTTGTGGTACTGTGAATTTTAAAGGAAGGCTTGAGAGGCTTTCTGAAATAGCTAGAGGAGGGAGGGAAGTGGGTGGGGGGGAGGGGGGCTCTGTCCTCTTTTAAGTGGAATTTGTTTTGACTGCTGAACTTTATTCCCCACCCTTTTAAATGGTAAAATCCTTAACAAAAGGACGACATTAACATGAGATGCAGGTTTTCTGCAAATTATTGTCCCAAAAAATATCATTAATAGTTTAAGTTATTTGTTGGAATAAGAAGCATCAAATAATTTAGTTTCAGGTTTGTTGTTGCTGTTTTTGTGTGAAGGTAGGTGTAGTAATCATGTGTTGTCATGCAATAGTTTCTGTGCAAGAGAAGCATAGATACAGTCCTATTGTTGTTGTTGTTGGAGAATCTCCTTGTTTTGGGTTAACCAGATGGAAGACATGAAAATGCTATGTTGAAGAGAATAAATCTAAAGTGTGTTGCGAATGGCAGATTGAAACCACCCTTATCCTAACTGTCTATATCATTAGGTGTAATCATAGATATACGATGCATACATTTCACTGATCTTCTTAATTAGTCCCTCTGGTCTCTGCACTGTCTGTTTCTACAAGCTGCATGTTTTCAACGTCATTTTCCACAGACTGCGGTTGTTTCACGCGGGGAACCATCGACAGCTCCAACGTTTGTAACACCACAACGGGTCAGTGTCCATGTAAGATGGCAACCACCAACAGAGAGTGTGACCTATGCCTAGCTGGTTACTTCAATCTTTCGGCAGAGAATCCTAACGGCTGCACAGAATGCGGTTGTGATGTCGGAGGATCGACCTCTCTCGAATGCGACCGGGTCACCGGAGAGTGTCGTTGTAGACGCAGTGTGACTGGTAGACAGTGTAGCAGGTATGATACCATATCTAATAATAATTATAAGTAATATTTATATAGCGCATAATCAGCAAAGCTGCTCAATGCGCTTTACAAATGTAAAACCTAAAAACAAATAGTAATAAAAACCAAAATATTAAATATAAAGAACCAATGAGGCAAAAAATGTAAAAGCCAAAAGCAACAATATCAAAAAATCAAAAAAATTTAATGCTTCATAATTTGCTCATTTGATTTCTATCATACCGTTGAATTTCACCTTCTATGAAAATCTGCCCTCAACAAAGGAGATATTTAACAGATTGATGAATTTTTCTAGTAAAGAGGTAATTCTGAGCAAAGGTGGCATATATACTAACTTCAGGGAGAAGTAGATTGTGTTGCATATGATTTGGTTGTGGTTTGTCACCATTGTAATCTTTGCCAGCCATTGATTCTGTAAACTAACCAACCCTACCTGAGCATTGTAGTGGTTGTCACCTCCGTCTTAAGCATTGCTTTCTTAACACTAGTTCAAAGCGGTTTCAAGGTTGATACAGCCAATGTTATTAAATCATAGTTGTGTGTACATACACTAACTCTATACACACAATAGTCCAGTCTATATACCTTGTGCTTACCAAAGCTTAACAGTGTGATGGTAACTGAATATATCTAATATAAATAAAAGGTCTTCAAAAAAGGTGGGTGATATTAGATGAAATCATTGTTAAATGGCATTTCTATGGTGGGGTGGGGGGGGGGGGAGATGCTGCCAATGGCCATAACTTTTGCCCTGCTGGTTTCAGAATGTCAGTCATAACAAATATTCCTTTCTGTACATGTTCGGTAATATATAAATAAATATTTGTGAATGTGTTACAGATAACATGGAAGTTTCAATTTGCAAGATTTCAAAGTCAATTTAGTACAAATACATATATGTAAAGAGTTCTCTTTTCTTTCATTTATTCTTTGATCAGGGCATCTGCAGAATCATTTGTGCCAACATTGCATTACATTTCTGCAGAGTTTGAATATTTTGGTCATCCACATTTTGAGAGAGATGTTGTCTATGCTGGATATCACTACTTTGGATATGTTACTCTCACTGGTGTAGTAAGTCATTTACAATTCTCAATTTGCTATTTTTTTATTTATTTGTTAATCTAATATTAGTTTTTGTTTATCTTCAAGTACCACATGGCAGATTCAACTTTCTGGTAGCATACGCCCATTGAAAGCCCCGTTGACTTACACACTAAATCACAAAAGTAATGTGGTCTCTGAGTCTAGATAGAAGTTTTCACTAGCTAAATGCTACCCATCACTGGATTGCTGACAAGTTGGCCTTTCATGGCACCATCAATTTTCCCTTATCATGACCATGTAGATTTTTTGCTATTTTTCTGCTCCTGGGAGGACTAAAGGGGTCTAAAATTGCCTCAATTGACCCAATTTTCAACATGCAAGCCACAAAAAACTAGATCATGATTGATAACAGGTCAAAAAAGATGTTCTCCTGCTGCTTTTTGGCACTTTTCCTGGAGGAGAACAATCGAGCGGATGGATATTGACTCTAATAGGAGTATGCCACTTTCTGCATTGGTTTGGAGCTGTTGCAAAGCAAACAATGGTGTTCTTATTCCCAGTTTTCTGTACTGTCTATCCTCCACAAAGTAAATCTATAGATCCAGGCTTTCTTTTATCAAAAAGTAACAAACAAGTTTTAGCTATTCGTGGCATAAGATTTTGCTAAGAAGTTTTGTCAATATCAATATTGCAATGTATACATTATTTAAGGATGTAAAACAAGTTTCCATTAAAATTGATCTTTATTATTATTAACCTGAATGACTAGTATTGAATTATCAATGTGAATGATGTTGTATAGAAAATGATTGATGTCACAAACATTTTGCTCCTTTCTCTTCCTTGCAATCATTTGAAATAGGAATCGACATCCACTACGTTAACAATCCCCTCATCTGCCGTAAGCGGAGAGTATGAGATCCTTCTCAGAGTTATCACCCAGGGCTTAACAAGGGTGGAAGTTACCATCACACCCTCTGGAATAACCCAAGGAACAACTCTCAGGGGTACATCCAACATCCCACTTTGCCCCTCTTGGTGCTCTGAGGGAGATGTCTTCAACTCTGATCCGGTATTTGGAAAGAGATTTCTCCTTGCTCCAGGGGAATGGGTAGTTCGTGTGGATACGACACTCCAAGGAGGCGCAAGGCTTCTACTGGTAAGTGTGGAAAAAGTAACTAGGGTTGTAAGTCACTACTGGTAAGTGTGAAGAGAGTAACTAGGGTTGTAACATTACTGGGAAGTGTGAAGAGAGTAACTAAATAGGGTTGTAAGTCACTACTGGTAAGTGTGAAGAGAGTAACTAGGGTTGTAAGTCACTACTGGTAAGTGTGAAGAGAGTAACTAAGGTTGTAAGTCACTACTGGTAAGTGTGAAGAGAGTAACTAGGGTTTTAAGTCACTCCTGGTAAGTGTGGAGAAAGTAACTAGGGTTGTAAGTCACTACTGGTAAGTGTGAAGAGAGTAACTAGGGTTGTAAGTCACTACTGGTAAGTGTGAAGAGAGTAACTAGGATTTTTAGTCACTACTGGTAAGTGTGAAGAGAGTAACTAGGGTTGTAAGTCACTACTGGTAAGTGTGAAGAGAGTAACTAGGATTTTAAGTCACTCCTGGTAAGTGTTGAGAAAGTAACTAGCGTTTTAAGTCACTCCTGGTAAGTGTTGAGAAAGTAACTAGCGTTTTAAGTCACTCCTGGTAAGTGTTGAGAAAGTAACTAGGGTTTTAAGTCACTCCTGGTAAGTGTTGAGAAAGTAACTAGGGT
This sequence comes from Apostichopus californicus, assembly GCA_020650975.1. Lineage (NCBI taxonomy): Eukaryota > Metazoa > Echinodermata > Holothuroidea > Aspidochirotida > Stichopodidae > Apostichopus > Apostichopus californicus. The sequence continues at coordinate 1,857 of JAIPMN010013286.1, read as the reverse complement.
TGTAAGTCAAAACTGGTAAGTGTGGAGAAAGTAACTACTTTAAACAGAAAAGTAAATGATTAACCAAATATGTTTTTTGGTGTATATATTGAGTAAAGTTTTGAGCAAAGAAAGAATGAGTAAAATTTTGAGCAATTTTGAGAAAGTTTTCAGCAAAGTATGAAAGAAAGAGCAAAGTAATTTCCAGATAGAATCGGACTCAGGATTGCAAGTCGTTTGCTCTACAGGACCGAGCTTAATCATGGGTTAGTTGAATGAATAGGTTAATTAAGTTTGTTAATCAAGTTTTAAAATATAGAGCTTTTTGTCATAACTCAGAGTCTTATATAAACACAGTTTATCATTAACTTTGTACAGGATCAGGTCGTAGCCCTGCCTATAGAATTTCTGAATACAGAAGGTGTCCTCGGCATCGATCGATCCAGCCAGTTTTCATCTAGGTGCGATGTGCGTACCAATGAAATAGGGTAGGTTACATAAATTGCTTCATTATTATATATTTTATAGTCTGTCACATAAATTGCTTTATTTTGTATATATTTTATAGTCTGTCACATAAATTGCTTTATTATGTATATATTTCATAATCTGTCACATAGATTGCTTCATTATTATATATTTTATAGTCTGATACATAAATTGCTTTATTTTGTATATATTTTATAGTCTGTCACATAAATTGCTTTATTATGTATATATTTTGTAGTCTGTCACATAAATTGCTTCCTTATGTATATATTTCATAGTCTGTTACATAAATTGCTTTCTTATGTATATATTTTATAGTCGGTTACATAAATTGCTTTCTTATGTATATATTTCATAGTCTGATACATAAATTGCTTCCTTATGTATATATTTAATAGTCTGTCACATAAATTGCTTTATTATGTATATATTTTGTAGTCTGATACATAAATTGCTTCATTATAATATATTTCATAGTCTGATACATAAATTGCTTCCTTATGTATATATTTTATAGTCTGTCACATAAATTGCTTCCATATGTATATATTTCATAGTCTCATACATAAATTGCTTTATTATGTATATATTTAATAGTCTCATACATAAATTGCTTTCTTATGTATATATTTCATAGTCTGTCACATAAATTGCTTCCTTATGTATATATTTTATAGTCTGATACCTAAATTGCTTTATTATGTATATATTTTATAGTCTGATACATAAATTGCTTCCTTATGTATTTATTTCATAGTCTGTTACATAAATTGCTTCCTTATGTATATATTTTATAGTCGGTTACATAAATTGCTTTCTTATGTATATATTTTATAGTCTGTCACATAAATTGCTTTATTATGTATATATTTTATAGTCTGATACATATATTGCTTCATTATTATATATTTTATAGTCTGATACATAAATTGCCTTATTATGTATATATTTTATAGTCTGTCACATAAATTGCTTCATTATTATATATTTTATAGTCTCATACATAAATTGCTTTATTATGTATATATTCGATAGTCTGTCACATAAATTGCTTCCTTATTATATATTTTCTAGTCTGTCACATAAATTGCTTCCTTATGTATATATTTTATAGTCTCATACATAAATTGCTTTCTTATGTATATATTTTGTAGTCTGAAACATAAATTGCTTTATTATGTATATAGTTTATAGTCTGTCACATAAATTGCTTTATTATGTATATATTTCATAGTCTGTTACATAAATTGCTTTCTTATGTATATATGTTATAGTCTGTCACATAAATTGCTTCCATATGTATATATTTCATAGTCTCATACATAAATTGCTTTCTTATGTATATATTTTATAGTCGGTTACAAAAATTGCTTTCTTATGTATATATTT
>JAIPMN010013284.1:0-14471 GCA_020650975.1 Apostichopus californicus | reverse complement strand
CCCGCCCTGGGTTAATCATGAAGTTTTCACCAATTGGCTGATATAGTTGCTTATTTAAGCTCTTTCATTGGGACTTCTATTTTCTATGAGCAAAACCATTCAGTGAACTAACACATAAATGTGTGCTGTGTAAACTTTGCAAACCATTTGGGGGGGGGGGGACTCTATGAGCCCTCCCCCTCACCTGAAATATAATCACACCTTCTGGTTATCCCACTTAATAATGGATATTTCTTTCTTTCCTTTATCAAAGGTTGTACTTATCATCAGTGGTAACCTCAGTTTCCTCAATTGGTTGACAATCTTACCAAGCTTGGCCTGTCTCGACGATAAGTTTTACTCCTTTCTGTTTCCCGAAGAAACAAAACGGAAGCTTAGGATTATTCAGAGAGAGGACAAGCTGGGCGTTGGTCCTTCTCCAACAGTCGGTGAGTAATCTTATGAAATGATGGCCTGTCAACACATGCAACAGGGAGGAACATTCTCCTTGTTGCTTTGATAGGTTTGAGAATGGAAATGTTCAATGGTAAAAGATATTCTCCATCTAAACTTGTGTATAAAGTTTTCTTTAAGTCTAACTTGCCAAAATTATGCAATCAAAGTTGATTGGTGCTTCCGTAGAAAGAACAATTTTTTGTTGTTGTTAAAGCCCCACTTTGAGTCGAGAAGAAGAGAAAAGGCGTGTTTTCCTTTCTATTGTTTAGGCAAGATTAGGCAGTCATAAGGAAGGGAATGGCAAAATGAAGTGGCAAGAATTATGAGTCAATCTGGTCACTGAATCTGACATTCTGAATCAAGGTTCCTTCTTCACTGGTTGGCATAGTCCACTATTTGGAAGAGGTTTTTCTAGTAGTAGTTTAATTTCATAGAGCAGTATTTTTACATTTTTTTTTAATGTATTTTCTTTTATAAATATAATTCATAAATGAAACATGCAGAGACCCATATTTGTGGCATATATGATTGTTGTAACTTAACCTGAACAGATATATATGCATGTGGCCCCTACCTTTAACACCATGGAACAGTCTGACTTGTATATAACTGGTCAAGACTTGATTCCACTTGTCAGTAATTCAAATAATGTCCCCCTCTTAAAACTGCCTGATGAGAGGGATCTTTGTGGAAGTAATATCATAGATCACTTTAAATAAATTGTAAGTATGAATTAATAATCACAAAAATACTGCTAACTCAGCTCAAACTGCAGCTTTCATGGATATGCCATAAACGCTGCTATTAAATGTTTCTGTTTGTCTCCAGGCATAAATTAAAGTGGATTTCTGGTTTCACACATTCTGTTCCAAATTAACTTCATTGTTAAGTTACAGTAGTTAAGGTCATCTGCCATCTTAACGTTCAGTTGATTCTGTATTTTAAATTGTTCTAGCGCCCTCATTAAGTTGCCTCAAATACTTATGCCTCCAAATTGTCAGTTTACATGTATTTAATAGTAAACTTTTGTCCTGTGCAGATATCCAATTAAACTTCTCTCCTTAGCGACAGGGTCATGTAGATCCTGCTGGATGGTGTGGGGGGGGGGCTAGAGGATAGCAAATTACAGTAGATGCTGTATCATTATGCCAAATCCCGGCAAATTTTTCAGTTCATTTTTGGTCGATGGGAATTATATAACAGCATCGCTGTCATGAACTGTTAATGGTAGGTCATCATTGTTGCCCCCTAAATATGCTGATACTGCAGCAGACCTCCAACAATACTGTAGTCCCTCACATTGAAGACATTTGAATCTTTAATCTGATGACCCTTGGCAATGTCTGGGAATAACTTGGGACTCATAACCACCGGAAAGAATACTCTTCAAACTTTCAAACAATTTAACATTGTTATTACTTTGACTTAGTATTGATGTTCCTTCCATGTCAGGTGTGGAATTGTTCTCATGTTCTCTCTCCCTCTTGAAATCAGATTCGCTTTCTGCTTAATTTTAATTTAATCCAGAGGTCATTGGTTTGAATTCCCTTATCGTCATAAAATTTCTTTGCTTTTTCCATTGTCGAAAAATTCCAAGTCAGTTTTCCATTAATCATTTACTTATATCATTTTAAATTTAGAGATATAATTACGGTGGCAGAGAAGCGAGAACAAATCTACCCTGTTAGACTTGTTAGTTGAAAACCACATGATCTCAATATCATCTAACTCTTGAATTTTTTTATTTTTTTTTAATGTAAGTTGCTTTTACCAGATGAACTATCTCTTACTCTGGGAAGTAGATTTCTCGTAAGTGGTCTGTGATGCCATCATAACAGATGTTCCTACATTGCCATGGCGACATCGCTAAATCTACTGTTGCCAGATGCACAAATAAACTGTCACCGAATTTATCTTCACAACACAAAATGCTATAAGAGTTTGGTCTTGGTCAAAATATGTAGAAAAGTTATAACAAATTTGGTAAATAAATGAAATTGAATCATTGTAATATTTATGTTTATGATATGTACATCAATAGCATTCAGAGTACACTTTCCTGATCTTTTTTATTTTTTAATTTTTTTTTATAGTAGGTGTTTTTATTAGAAGAGTTATGAATATTTGCCTGGCGTTACTGATTGGCTATCTAAGCATCCCAGTGGTCCAGAATTTACTGTCATCGAGACAAGCCATGAATACATCTTTTGATAGCCTTAGGCTGGTTAATACTTACGGAGCCTTTGGCAGGTATGCCTGATTCTGACGTTACATATATCTGCCTCCGAGTTCAGTGGCGTAGCTAGAGGTTTTGGCGCCCGGGTGCAAGAGTAGAAAGTTGCGCCCCCCCTCACCCCCCACTACTGAAAGAAAGGTAAATTACGCGCAAAGCGTGCAAAAATTGTTGGTTATATTTTTCGGGTAAGTCGTTACAGCCCCCCCCCCCCCCCAAATCAAATTATGCTTCTACGCCTATGATATTTCCACCTTTCTAAATCTACTGCCTTGGAACTGTGTACTGAAATAAAATTTCCGTGACATGTAGTCATTACAGAATAGAATAAAAAAAAAAGAGAAAACGGTCGAAATGGACTGAAAAGAAATCACAATCTATAAATTTGCTAATAAAAACAACTACATTCAGTTCAGATTTTTCTTAGTAACTGGAAAATATTCATGCCTGACGAAATACATCAATTTTGTGATGTTTTTCTAAAAGTGCTTATTTTTTTTACTCTCATTCTCCCATTTCAGCGCCCCCTAAACCCGGGGCACGTGCCCTCCCTTGACCCCCCCAGCTACGCCACTGTCCGAGTTCATACATCCTCTATACTACAATAACATAAGCCAGTAATATCAAATTAATGCTTTTGTTTGGTAAAACTAATTAAGAATGTTAATATTAAGTAAAATGTCTGGATGGCTTCATGGGGTTTAATATATTTTCTGTGAACAAAATACAAATTCTGTTAGGAGTTTTAAGACAATTGATGCAATTGATGTTCACTCAGATCATTTCTCACAGTTGTATTTTTTGGGGGTATTTTTGGGACTCCTTTTATACTTTTCAGAGAAATTCCACATCAGATTTTAATTCTAAGTACATTAAATTATATGTTTTTGGTGGCAGTCAGAGGTCATGTAAGGTCAAATAAAAGTCTTGTTAACATGATCAGTTGCCAAATGAAGTCAAGTTATCAGTCAGCCTTATAAGTCAGCCTATTTGTATGTATTTTAGATCCTCCTGCAAGCAGGAACTCGCGAAGAAGCCTCATTGGCTTATCAAAGCCGCAAGCTGACCGAAGTCAGTCTCTTACATTCATATTTTAACGTCCATGATTATGAATTGTCAATTGTCAACAACTCTGTAACTGGACGACATAAATTAATCTTGGAGTGACTCGAACCGGGGACCTTATGATTGAAAGGCACCGGCGTTAACCACTGAGCTAACACTTCGCTAACACTCCCTATTTGGTATTATTCTTTCTAGTGTCACCAAGGAGAGGACAGAGGTTATATTCCAGGGTACCCATAGTAACGACCCAAACATTCCTGGGACAGAATGGTTGGACTACGAATTCTTGTGCAAACCAGGAAATGTCAGTCGGAGGCCTTGCCTTATCTCTCCGTACCACTACAGACTGGACTGGCTGATGTGGTTTGCTGCCTTTCAGGTCTGTAACCATGACAACCAACATCAACTCAGTCATGTTTCCCTATGTGTGTATTATAATGTTTGTAGTCACCAGTTGATATGAGAAGAAAACAAAAATCTCAAAGGACCTTTCTGCCAAAGCTGACACATTGATCATTTGAAATGTGTTTTACTCATAATCAGTCTGGGTAATATGGATTTTAATAAAAAAAATAACGGTTGCATTTATATCAGCTGACATGATAGGGGTGTTTCTGATGATCAGCTTCCCCAATTCTAATCAGGAAAAATGTTTCTCTGTTTTGGAGATCGTTTAAAGTCATGTCGGGTTTATGGTGGTGGGGGTGGGTGGGGGGTGGAGGGTGAGGCTGCCAATTTGTAAATCTGTTATGTCATAATCTGTTATGTCATAGTGCCGTAGAGAGTGACACCTGATACTTACCTTTAGTTTTTCCTGTCGTATTCTCCAGGTGAATGCCAATAAGGTTGTCATTGAAATAAATACCATTATTAGGTTATGTGTAGAACTTGAGCATCGCATTTGCAAAACTCATCTCTATGACAGAAATAAACATTGTTATAAGCACAGTTACTTATAGAAAATATTTCACTATACATCGCTCAATGATGTCATATTTAAACTTGCTCAAATCTTCAATTCTGTGAAGGCCCTTTGAAGTTGATATAACTTCCAAATGAAATAAGAAATTCTCTTACCTTTTTTGAGGATGTCATTTATGACAAGTATCCATTCTCTATGACAGTATTGATTGTTGGGTTTCGCTTCTCCGTATAGCTTCCTACTTGAAGGTAACAATCATTGCAACATTTGCCATGAAATTATTCAAATGTGCAGTTGATTGGTCGAATGTCAATCAGAAAGAAGCGTCAATTTTGTCTGTATTCCTGGGACAAGTCGATGTTCGACGAAAAGAAAAAGGAGAGCAGATTTTATGTACTGGGAGACAATTTATACATACATTGCGTACGTTTATTTATACCTGCAGAATTACCAGGCAAATAATTGGTTAATTCATCTTGCCGGCAAATTCTTGATGAATGACGAGCAGATCATGACATTGATAGAGCACAACCCCTTTAAGGGAGGGGAACCACCAAAGTAAGTTTAAAGGGTTGCTGCTGCAGACAGACATTTTGTAAAATCTGATTTATGTGACAGCATGGAAAGCAACTGTTAACAGTGCCAGTTGCAATACAGTATCATATTTACCCTTTAAGATTTAAACTTATGGGTATTGTACATTAGATGTGGTATTATTAGTAAGTGTAGTTTACACCAGAACTAAGCTTTATATAATATGCAGGTATAGTTAGGTGTCTGGGTAGAAATGTATTATGTTTGAGCTTTAACATTTGAAGGAAATGAAATTCTTACAGTCATCAAGCTTGTTTTATAAGCAGTCTTCAGAAGGTATATCTTATCTTTTGTTGAAATCTTAATACTAGATATTGTTCATCTATTATTTTAGTTTCAAGTTCAGAGAAGAGTATAAAATATTTCTATATTACACAACCAGTAATCTGCTCATAGTTTTTCATTTCTGAGTTGACGGAATGTTCCGGTGAAAAACAATGTATGTATTCTTGAACTAAGCTTTATATAATATGCAGGTATATTTAGGTGTTTGGGTAGAGTTGAATTACTTTTGAGCTTTAACATTTTAGGGAAATGAAATTCTTACAGTCATCAAGCTTAATTTTATAAGCAGTCTGCAGTAGGTATATCATATTCTTTTGATATCTTACTACTAGATATTGTTCAACTATTATTTATTTTCAAGTTCAGAAAAGAGTATAATATATTATATAATACACAACCAGTAATCTGGTCTTAGTTTTCCGTTTCTGAGTTGACGGAATGTTCCGGTGAAAACAATTGATGTATTCTTGAAGAGAATAATATTCCATTGTTAATTGAAAACCCCATCTCAGTTTCTCTTCCCTATAGACTGGAGTTATGTTTGATTGAATGTAACCTAGTTTGAGTAGCAAACCCCCTCTTACCCCAGGAAGTGGATCACAGTGGATGGTCTGTGATGTCATCACAATAGATATTCTGCAAAAGCTTATCCTTTCCATGTTATTAACTTCTAGTCGATGTATCCATAACCTGTGGTACACATGGAATGTTTAACTTGCCGTCAATGTTCGCTGTAGTTAGAATTTCATCAAAATGGAAGCTTTTTTCAGAAATAATATTTTTCCTTTGTGGATAAATGATTTAAATATTGTAAAGAGAAGCAAAAATATTTAGAGTTCAATTGGCGTGATGACATCATTCACTATTCTGTTGCCAGATGCAAAATATCACCAAATTTGATCAAATTTATATCTTCGCTGTACAAAATGCTATGAGGAATAAGGTATTTTAACAGATGCAGAAAACTGCCAGTAATTTCATTTTTGCAATCAACTTCAGCCACCGAAATGTCGCTTGAATTATATTTGTCAATATATGAGATGACCAGCCAAACTGGCGTATCTTATCATACCCAGAAAAAGTGGCTCAGTAAAAATATTTGGTATCTTTCAGATTCGTCAGAGCTCAACATTACCGTTACCGTTACACCGAGATCGGCAGTGAGGCAGCTGAGAAGGGGCAATGGTGGAGAAGGGAACTGTTGGGGGATTATCTACCACCAGTGTCCTTAGAATCGCTCTACGACTATATGAAAAATCAGAGCTGGGACTTACCAAAATACATCAAGAAGAAAGTTAGGGAAGAAAAACGAGAGAAAGCTAAGCGGAAGACATAATTAAAATCAAAAACCATTTTGAATTTTATTTTCACTTGCCTATGATTTTATCTTATTGTGGTGTTTACATTCTCTCTGAGGGTTTTGTTGTTTTTTGGATTCCAAGTATTAGTCTATAGAGAATTTCTGATTCAGGTCTTAAATCAGAACTTTATAATTTTTACTTTGACATCATGGTGGAACAGATCTATTTTTCTTTGTATCAAACTTTTATATCTTTTGATGAAAAATGTCATTCCTTTACCGGAAAACAAAGTCGTGCAATGGCCAAAAGTTAGATATGCTGAAATTAAGGTAGGCTGATGTAAAAAAAAAGAAAAAAAACAGCATGCTGCATAGATTCGTGTGTGAGTCCATTTATAGTTTAAAATATTTCTTCAAGTGAATTAGTTTGGTGTCATAATGCAACATTGAATCTAATCATAAGATTATAGTTGTCGACTTTATTTGTGAGATACCCATTGTCTTCAACCAACAACCTCAACCCTTAATACATGCCAGGACAAAAACCTGATAAGAGCGATATTTAAACATTTAATTCCATATATTTGCCCTTTATTCTATCTTGAAAAATTATACAGAAGTGGGATAGAAAACATAAACAAAGAAGCAAACAAGCAAAGATAAAACAAACAACAAATCATGCAGAAGCTACTGACGTAAATAATTTTGAAATGTTTTCACTTCGTTAAATCATACAGAACACAGGGCTGATTAAAGATCTTTCATTTCACTCCCTTTCTTTGTGAATGCCACCTCATATCTCAGTTCAGAACGGTTTGTCTTTATTTGTGTCGTTACCAATCTTCTTTGGCCGATGCGGTAGAGGGCGCCGTGCTGCGTCTTACCGAGAAGGCTGTCATTGCCAGTGCTTTTGCTGCTATTATAATTGAATGAAGCATTATTCAATGTCAGAAGACCACAAAAAAAAAAAATTACTAACTTGATTCTTCATTTCCTCAAGTTAATATCGATTGATCTAGAGCTAATAATTAATTTATTGATTAATTGACCTCCGTATTCTCTGCTGGTTGAATGACGACAGTGACCTTCGTAATTCTTAGAAGTGACTTTTTTCTCTTCCTTGTCACAACAAATTTTGGTGTTGTTTCATGCCGCGGTTTTTAAAATTTTCTATTTTTTTAATAATAACAATCATAAGGAGTACGTTGAGTTTTTAAAGTTGACAAAATTTGGGGGCGGTATTCATATGATTGTTTAGTTTTGTTTTTTGGGACATTCAATCCCCTGCCACATGTCATTGACCTTAATTCAAGATTACTACATACTCATCTTTCATTCTTGTTTTACAATTATTTCAAATTTCAACACTTACTAAGATATCAGACAGTACTCAGTGGCAGAGCTAGGGGTATTGGTCAGGGGGGGCGAGAATGGTCTGTAGGGGCGCTTTCGACACTAACTAAGCGGAGCGCCACCACAGGTTGGCGCAGAGCGTACAGAAATTTTTGAGTAAAGATACTCCCTAGATCGCCGGAAATGACCCTTTCCGGGCCTTGCTAATTTGCAGATAATGTGACAAATGTCAATAGGTAGATGAGAACACAATAAAAAAGTCAATAATTGCGAATAAGTAAAAAGTGGAAAAAGCTGAAAAGGGCGCCAGCAGTCCATTTGATTCCGTCAGGGGGGGCATCAGCCCCCCTGACTGTATGGACGCTCCGCCACTGACAGTACTGATTTTGCTTGAAACAAAGATACAAGTGTTTTGTTGGGGGAAAAAAATGGCCAAAAGGAAGTTATTACTTCTCTATGATCCTACTGGAGTTACTCCGAGACATGCTAAGCTCACAAAAGTCTTGTTTCACTTTATTGACAATTCAAGCATTTTTCTCTTGGATTTACATTTCTTGGTTGTCTGCTCTTTCTTGACTCTGTCACCAAGTAAAGCAGCAGGTACACCTAGACTCCCATTCCAGTCACTTTCATAGATATTTTTTCAAACATCTCTTTGCATTTGGTTGTAGAACTATTTGATAAAAAGTTGGTTTAAAGCAATAACGAAGGAAATAATTGATTTTTTTTTAAAGTTTCTGATTTGATCTTTTGCATGATTTAATACCTATATTTTATGAAGAAGTTTCTGGGTGACATGAAAAACCTTACTATTGAATGGAATTATTAATATCTGGCTAATTAATGTTTATTTCATGAATAAATCCAAGAGGATTTCATAGGCTGGTTTGCAGTCTGATTCTGAGTAACACTTGGTTGTTTTATTAAAACTGTCTGGAAAAATTGTGACTAAATGATGCTTGAAATCAGATTTGGAGAATGCTAATAAAGTTTTTAATCTTTCAACGGTTGCAGTTTGGTTATGATTTTGTTTAACTCCATGTGAGGTTTTCAGTGATCATGTTTCCTTATCCTGAGATTATGATTAATTTTTTTTCTCAAATCATGACAGTCCAATCAACAGCTCAGAAAATATGATTTACAGAGACATCATTAGTCAAGCCTAGTGCTGCCTAGGTGTCAGCACAGGTTTCTGAAAAAGCATTTTGAACACTTTTGGGGGTTCTTTGATTGGTACTGAATGATGCAAAAGGTAATTAGAAAGGATTCGAGGATGCTATCGGTTTTTTGCTTGCATATGTTTAACATATATTCGTATCAAAGATAGCTCACAGCTATTTGGAGTTAGCACTACCAGTGAAAATGAAATGGTCTTGTAGTCATCGTAGTGTCACACTGTTAGAACTACCGGCGAAAAATGAAACGGCCTTGAATTCATCTTAGCGTCACACTGTGTTCCAAACGCTGAGGCTAACGGCAATTAACTCCTGTTGACACGGCTATGTTAGTCCCTTACATTTGGGTGATAGGAAATTATCCTGTCATATTGTATCAGTACCACAATATGTTATCATTTGTGTGTTGCAAATATGTCGAAGACAAAACAGTTAATTGGTGTGGCTGTTGTCATGCCATCAGTTCATATTTTAAGGGGTATTTTGGTTGTAAAAATAAAGTTATTAAGGAAAGAAGACCAAACGTTTGTTTCTCTGTTGTGCATTGTTGCAACTTTTAACTGGTTTATTGATCTGATTAGTAACCCTTGCTTATTAATTTGTCAGTCAATATTGAGACCATTTCATACACCTTCCGGCGATTTCAGGCAGCACAAAATAAAGTTCATCAGTGCTAGTAAAAACAAGAAACTTGTGAATTGTGAAATATAGGAAACAATGGTTTAAACTTTAATGTCCCCCTGCCCTATGGTGGTTCATTGTCAAACTTCTCTGTGGAGGGGTAGGGGAGGGAAGGGTAGGGGGAGGGAGGGAGGTGGCAGGACAAGAACAAACTATTTCTTGAGCACCTCTGCTGGTCTCCATTTGCTTTGACTTCTCTGTATGTTCACTTCAAGCATGCAGTGAAGCCATCTGGCTCAGTGTTACAGTCTGCACATTTACCAAATTGATGTAGAGAAATTATACTGATAGCAGGGTCCCCTTGAACAGGGGCTACTGGGACATCAATTTGCTATGAGCTCAATGATCCAACAAGCATCCAGGCGGGGGGGGGGGGTCCTTGAAACAAGTGGCATATTAGCGCTTGGGATGAAACTAGCACCTTTCATGAAACCAGGAAATCGGCATCTTCGGTATCTCAATTTAGCGGTGCCTTCAATGCGTCAGACCGGACGACAAACCCATTTCAGGTCAGTATGCCAGTCCACCGGTGCTCTGGAATGTACTCCTTACTGCCATCTCATCATGCCTGACAAGCAAGATATTAGATATAGTGACTACTCACTAACATCACAGGTTGCAAATTCAAGAGAAACACCTCCGTTACCATGGTGACCTTATTTTGTAGAGTTTGTATTTAATCAATTTCCGATAGATGTGCCTGAAATCACAAAAGACAGGATGCTGGGGGATTGTCTTTATTTGTTTAATTTTATATATCTGTATCACAGAAGATCAACTGGTTTAATTGATTTTGTCTTCAATTTATAGTTTTTTGTATGATTTCAGCTCAAATATTTTTCTTTAATTTACTACCAGTTGTCACTGTTGCCCTTTGGAGTTGGTGATTGATTGTATGAAGAAAATCACTGCCAAACCAGATAATTTTTTTATTATTTTTTTTAATTTATTACCCTGTGGTTCATATTCTGTGTTTTGATCAAAATAATATCTCAATTTGTTCACGGAAAAACAAATTTGATCTGGAATGAACAGCCGTGTCAATTAATAATGCGACGGACACAGGTAGATTGAATATTAGTTCAATCAGCATTAACTACCGTTCCTTTCGTCTGGTCGTAACACGAGTTGTAAATTTAGACTCCGGGTTGTCTAGTATACTACATATTGTTATTAATTAAAAAAGGTATGAATTTTTTTTTAATAGTCACTGAATCTTGAGGCAAAGTCATTTTGTGTGTGTGGGGGGGGGGGGGCGGGGGAGGGATGGGACAAGTCTGATCACAGCTCCTGCGGGTTAGCCAAAACATTTTTTGAGGCTAAATCTTAGCGATGCCTCCCTCACTTAAAGGGGGTGTGCTTATTAAATGCTTTCAAAAATCGTCCACCCATTTTTTTCAGTTTGCATGAGAACACGTAGACTTTTATGAAAGAGTCGTTCCCCCACACCCACCCCTTGCCCTCTACCCATTCTTCTCTCCCTACACACCCACCCCTTGCCCTACCCATTCTGCTCTCCCTACACACCCACCCCTTGCCCTACCCATTCTTCTCTCCCCCACACCCACCCCTCGCCCTACCCATTCTTCTCTCCCCCATACCCAACCCTCGCCCAACCCATTCTTCTACCCCTACAACCAACCCTCGCCCTTCCCATTCTTCTCCTCACCTGTCCTACCTCAACACATCAGTCATCTGATGTGTGTCATTAACCTATTAAATATTTTTTCAGTTTACATGGGATGAAAATTAGGACAGTTTAGAAAGAGTTCCCTCCCCACCCCCCCACCATCCCCCATCATCCCTCCCCCACCTCCCCCTCCCCGAAGCACTCTTCTCCCTACCTAAAAAATTTCAACCCAATCACAAGAAAAAGACGGAAAAACACATTTCTTAATGCCACTGCTGACTTTTATTCACCTTCAAGAAATGACACTCGTTTTTGTGTTCAATAAGATTAACTTCTTAACTCACACACTTTTGTTCAAAATCTTCTACAATTTTGAGATAAAACTTTTATTATACAATGACTTAAGGCATATCTAAACTGTACAAGTTTATTCAGCACAACAATCTCAATATAACGTAGTAAGACATTTGTTTGTTCTTATCAATGTTGCCATTTAAAGGTACCTTCAAATGGGGTACTTTTAAACAAATTGAAAAAAAAAAATGATTTTTTTATCAAAATCAAAACTAGGTTTGTTTTGTGCCTTGAAATGTCTACCTTATTCATTCCTTTCTCCTTGTTTTCTTTTTTATTATTTATTTCTTAAAGTAGTAGAGTTCCAAATGTAGTCGTCAAAAATAGAAACTTTATTCTTAGGCTCAAAAGAATCAGAATGAAACTTATATCAACGTATACATATGGTACTGTTTTCTTAAAATTCAATATACATGAACGAAGGGATAAGTCTTAAAAAGATGAAATAAAAACCCATGAAAACAACAAAAATTTAACACCAATTTGAGATACTGACAGCTGCCACGTTTTGATAAAAAGTCATTTTAACATAAAGTCAAACAAAAACATTAACAAAAAGTCATTTTAAAGTCATTTTAACATAGAGAAATAATAACACCTTGAAATATGCTGCGACTTTCTCTTTATCCATGTATTGCTATATAACTGTACTTTGGTATTAAAAGCAGTGTTTACAAAAATACAATCCATATTATTTTACTTTTCCCAAAAATATGAACGTTTTTGTCCACCCTACCCCATACGGTATTAATGGAAGCACCTTGTATTAATGTTTAATACTAGAGACGGAATCATTTTTCCTGTATAGTGTACATGTTTACATCTGCTATGGTGGTGACCACATTGTGCTTGTTTCAGCCAAAAGAACATTATGAAAAATATGTACCTTCATGTTACTTAACAATAATACTGTCTTTTATATATCATCATTATTGCCCATGAAAAATGCTAGAAACTTACAAAATGGTCACTCGTGTTTAGAGTTCAACAAACATTCTACTGTCACGACTCAGTCATTTTCCTTTAATAACTACGATATTTTAATACTCTGTAGCTGAAACACTTCTCAAAGTCTGGAAATAATTTGGGATGGTCAGACCCATCATTGGTGGTATTTATGAAGATTTTACGCAATAACAGCCAAATTTCGGGTCAATAATGATGAAATTTAATTTCTGCTTGAAAGGATCACACTTTGCAAAGATTCACGCAATTCATTATTCACAGACAAACAGAAATCACCTCAATCAATTTATCATGCCTCTTGAAAGAAAAAACAAAGTCATTATATATATGTTAAAGTCTTCTGTTCTGTGACGTCAATAGAATCAAATTAATCAGTCGTTACTTTTATAGCTAAGAGGAACACGACCGATTAGGTAGTCTTTGTTTTAATCGATTTTCAAATGCTTTGTCTCATTAGTGACAAGGTTTCGCCAAATGGAAACGGTGAAAATGATACCGGCCTAGGCAAAAGTGATGACGTTTTGTTTTTGAATGGGTTATAGATTTCTCAACATTTTCTGTTGTGCCAATATTGCAATAAAACATATTTGAGTGTGAATTATGTAAACAAAGATATTACATGACATTGAAATATTGTCATAATTGTCCTCGGGGTTCCTTCAATAATATAAACTCTTGTCAGTTGATTGTTACATAAACACTTTTTCTAGAATCCCACAAGAACAATTATTCATACAAAAGAAGGGGGACAAAGGTCAATAATATTAAACAAAGGTGAAAGCTTCACTCCTTTTGACTTTCCATTGTCAATTCTTTGCAAATAAAGAGAAATAAAATGAAAGAAAGTGAGAAAAAATAAAGAGAGAGAAAAAAAAAAAAACCCAAGTGTTTCATAGATGATCTTTAAATGTTGATACAAAACTAGTTTGTTTATGAAGCAAAGCCTCAGAATGATAGCCTTGATGACAGCTTATTTAATCAGCAAAAACCTGCTAGCTTTTCTGGAGAGAGCCCAAACGCACACGAGAGGAAGAAAATTTGACGATAAAAGAAGTAAAAAGAATCGTTTCTGTTAATACTTGATTGAATTCCCTCGGCTTCCCTTGACCTTTTAATTTGCATTGATTGTTGCCGACGACGACGACCATACTTCATGAAAAGACCACCGGAAACTTACAGGACGTTAAAGCTACATACAGACTTATAAAATAAACATAGGTTTCAAAAGAAAAGAGAAAACGGAAAAAGATTTCTATGTGCATGGATAACTGACATTGCTACAGTTAGTAGAGAAATTCACATGGTTGTGTAACACCTAATGCCAAAAAACCTTCAAACTTATTGCACAGCAATGTATGTGGAGAATAATATCACAAAATAAATCTTTCTTCATTGTCCAAGTCTTTTTTGTAAATTCAATGTATTGCTTTAAAGAATATGCCTTTGTACCTCGAAGTAGGTACAGTGTGTGTATATAT
>JAIPMN010013280.1:0-22545 GCA_020650975.1 Apostichopus californicus | reverse complement strand
CACTTTGCCCATCTTCCGGTTCACAACACTTTTCTGAGGGCAGCATACAGCCTGTACTTTGCCCAACTGCACTACACTGCTCATGGTTGAGGTAAAATAATTCTTGTTTATCCTTGCCATATGGTTCTGCGGGCCACGTAAATAGTGTGTTGAAACCATGTTGCTAGCCGCAGAACATTCACCCGTGGGCCATACTTTGCCCACCTGTGCGACACATTGTTCAGGGTTGAAGCTTAAAGTGATAACGAAGGCAGGGATCAAAGACAATTGATATTATTCAGTAACCTTAGAACAACTCTCTAGTATTCGATTTTTATATTAACCGATTCCTGTCTGACTGAACTCCTAAGGCCTCACCACAATGCACGGTAGAATTTCAGCCATATTACGTTAATACCAATGGCCGCTTACTGTGGATTGTGCCGGTGCCTTAGGAGCCAATTTTGAAAGTGAGCGTATTTAGTCAAACAGGAAGCGGTTAAGAGAGTATAAACGCTAACCTCTTCTCCCTCCAACTGTGACAACATCTGATCCAGACGAGACTGACCATCCTTCAATTTATCTCTGGTAGCACTGAGTGCATCCATCTCATTCTAGATAAAGAAAATCAGTAAGGGTCAGCAAAACCTTGAGAGGAGTAAGTTTCCTCGGTATAGGTAAACATCTCTCTCAAGGGTGTAGAATCTTTGTGCCTTGCACAAGTAAACATCATCCATTCATTCCTGTATCACTTGAACAAGACCCTAGATTTGAGGTATGAGCAAAACAGCATGAGCGAGAGTACAAGTAGCGTTACCCCTCGTTACGCGGAACAGTATGATTACCTAAGAGTACAAGGCTTTGGGCACAACTACAATTACATACTCTGCACTAGCATCTTCATCACATATCCAAAATTCCACCATCCTCCCCACCCCCCCCCCCCCTCCGGGTACAAGAACGAGTACAAATGCATGAGGTCAAGAATAAATATCAGGGTACTATGCTGGACCATCAGTGAAGGTAAAGGAGTACAGGAACATGACAAAACCACTTTAAAACACTACTCGAAACAACAACAACATAACATCCAGATCTAAACTTATTTCATCAACAATTTTCATACCTTTACTTTCAATACCCTGCTGAGCTACCAAAACTGATCTTCTGATAATATCAATAACCTCATCAAGCAAGATTGGAGCAACAAAGACACTTTCATTCATTTATCTGTTTTCCCACTGAACCAATACACTGCTTGAGTACCAAAAAATTGCTGACCGTCATGTTCCCTGATAATCTAAGTAATATCTATTAATTCCTGCATGCCGCATTACTAAAAAAAAACACGACACCAATACCTCTGGCACCAATACAATTTTTCTCTCTCTCTCTCTTCACCTCTCTCTCTCCCTCTCTCTGTCCTTTTCCATTCCCCATCTCCTCTACTACTGACCTGGTAAACTTGAAGCACCTCTTTCATTCTCCTCTTTAATTTGTCTTCTACGGCTGATTGAAGAGACAACCGGATCTGGTCATCTGAGAGACTCTGCTGTGAACCCACTGGCTTTTGAGGTGCTAAACATGAAAGAGTAACAGTTTATATCAGTCAACTGAATGATACGTAAGTTAGCAGCCGTGAGACTGTTAAAGACTGGAAAAGGGACCGCTGTAATATTTCAAACTCAAGGCCACGATAAATCATATTTTCACACCGTCTCTCTCTCGGCCTTAAGTTTAGAATGCCAACTTTTTAGAGTTTATAGGTTGCGTCGGAGAACTGTCAAAAATCTTCCTGGTAAACATACCCTACATACCCTTGAGGAGAGTATACAAAATGTGTTACTTCAGGAAACACTAACAAGAAGAATGTTTGGGCAATACCTGGAGGTGCAAACTGGGTTTGGGGGGTCGGATAAGGGTAGGATCCTGGTTGTTGTAGGGTAGGCATTCCTCCCTGTTGATAAGGTGTCGATGAAGGGTATTGGTAATTGGTGGGCTGCCTGTACTGATTGCTTCCAGGGTATCCAGGTGGCATAGGATTGTTAGGTGTTGGCATGGGCATCTGCTGGGGTGAATAACCACCTGCCAAGAAGAACGAGAGTTATTTACGTTCGAGAGCTTCACAATTACAGCAGTTTATTGGACTGGTAGAGGCATGGAAATCAATACTGATATTTTTGCTTGGAATATTGGTCCATAAAGGTTCATTACAGGATAAATAGTAACATCATGAAGGCACAAGGCATTCTTTGCCTTTTTTATTATATCAAGAAATGGAATATAGAGATGAGTTCAAACCTATGGAAAGTTTATTTGAATTGATTTTCCAGTGTCATCGACTGTTATACTAAATGTGGATTAGCGTTTATTTCCTATATGGATATTCTACATAAACTGTTTGCCATCCAGACACTGCTCATTTTACCATCCATAATTGCCGGTGAGGGATCTTAGCAATACCATAAACATTGATAGAGAATCTAGTGAAGTAATGGGATGCTACCACATACTAGCCTACTACAGCTCTGTGTCAGCTTCAAAATAACTTGGAAAAGAAAATCTTTACCCATAGGTTGGGGGTAACTTGGTCTTGGAGCCTGTGATGGTGGTGGATGAGAACCAGGGTATGGTGTAGTCATTTGAGGCATGCCTGGGGGTTGGTTCGCCGGCCGAGAATATACTGGGGAGTTCTCTCCAAATATGATTGTCATCACTTGTATGAGGCCAATTAGGTCAGAATTGGGCTGAAGAAGGCAACAAAGTAAAAAAGAGCTTTGGTTACCATGCTGTATGGTGAAGTATATTTGTACTAGGTAAAGTATACAATTTTGAAAGCATACAAAACTTACATGTTTCCATTCATGAAGGTATTTTAGGTATACATTAAGCTTGGCATGGTAAGTACCATATGCATGACTCAGTATGCTAATCATACTTACATGTTTCCATTCATGAAGGTATGGTAGGTATACTCTCCCATTAGCATCTACATGCTTTGACGGTTTGATCATCATCACCTGAGTTGGACGTACATAGCACATTGGTGGATTGAACGGGTGTGTCTCAAACAGCCATATACAGATTGGGATGTTGTAGGTTGCTCCTAGAAGCAAAATTACAGGGGAAAAAACCATAGGTACAGGGTCAAATGTATGATGTTGGGAAAGGGAGGGGAGGGGGGTTAGTGGTGGGGCTACAGTATACACGAGATAATCTTTTGTACTGTGTAGTTACAACCAACAGGCACTTCAGTTTCACATCATAAGTAATGTAGTTATGCAGAGTTAAGCCGTATTGTTTGATTTTTGATTCGTGGTAGCTGAGTAGGATTTTGCAGCTGCCTGTAGCTTCTTTTTTTTGGACAACCTTACAACTTTGACAACATTATAACATAAGGATACATGATTTATCACTGTAATCAAACACATTTGATGGAGACTGAAATTACTTTGCAAGTAAAACCATCTGTTTTAACTGGTGAAAATTAAAAACTGTTTCGATTTTGTAGTAGTAGATACTGAAACGCCTAGGAATGGTAAACTATCTCGGTAAAAAGTCGACTTTTATGGTTTTCTTAATTTTTTATTTCTATTTACAACTCTGACATACCATTTATCAATAATTACAATTGCATATGCCACCTGACTTAGCATATTAAACACAACGTACCTTTAAAGCTCACAGGTATGGTGCCTTCTAGGCAAAGCAGATCCTTTCTTGTGTTGTCACTGAAAACTGCAAACAAAATAAGCTTGAATTCAACTTGAATGAAAAATAATAATTGACATACATACCTGTAACCTCATATGAGGCGAACCGTCGGAACATTATGACTCGTCGAACAAGTGAAAGAAATGTGTGATTCATACTACCACAGCGGTTATCGATGATGACGACTGACTTTGTGTCAAGTTTTTTCACTGATAGTAGGTAAAAAATTTTACTGCTCAATATCAGTGTGAAGTATTAAGCTTTTTTCTTTCAAACAAAACTTAAAATAGTCATGCAATGGATATCTTTTATCCTAATAAATCATTTCTTAAAATGGTGATAACTTTCAATTGATGAACAAAATGGCTGATGTCTTTCACAGTTCTTGGTTAAATCATTGACAGCAATCTACATTCTGAGGAATACATGTGGGTAGGTGGTTGTTGTTTTTCGTAGCTGTTACTTTGGCAACCACGTGTAAAAAGTTGATTTAAAAGCAGCAGCTTCTGTTGAATATGTATAGATGACAAAGATCTGAATAGTAAACCCTTGACGGTTATAAAGAACACGGGTAATTGAACAAGAATATTCTGTTCCTGTTGAACACACCAAAATGGCACCGGGAAGTGAGCAAACATTGTGATAAGGTTTGAAAATGAAACGCATCATAACATTAAACTTTCGAGACACGATATTTACATATGTGTACGTGGAATAAATGATAGATTGATCAACCACTAATGGAAAACATGCGGTAGGTCATTGTTTTCACTGACTTGCTGTTACTTGGCAACTATTTCACGTCACAACTTCAAAGCTGTATTTTGTGTTGAAGTCTTTACATACCCGTATCTGGAGGTACAATAAGGCCACTGAAAATAATATCCTGTTCCTTTAGTACACACAAAATTGGCACCCCGAGGATGATCGAAATTTGGGGTGTGAAATGAAAGAATAAATCAAATATCTGGTCATATCAATGTCTCTAGTGGGAATAAATGGTCAATAACTCACTATTGTGAAGCAACCAAACCGGTTGTGTAACCAAACTTAGTCTCTTAGACAGATTTAAGGATATCCAATCATTTTTTAATATTCAATGGTCTTGATCACAGCGACACCAAGCTACAATGCAATGCAGAATGCAGATTAAACATCGCACTGTAGGAAAGACAGCCTTCGGAGTGACTTACCAAATTTTTCATACTTGGGCCGAAGATCGCTGAAAGCTGACAGCGTACTCAAAAGTGCCGACTTGGTGAGATCTTTGTTCCGATACTGCGGATGAACCAAATCAGTGAAGAAAATGAAGTTATGCAGCAATGTGGCAAACTATGAGATGCTTTCATCTTTTTTAATATCATCTAGGAAATTTAAAAAAAGGCACCTGAGACTGAATGTGAACAAAACCTCATTGCTATATATGGATTAAAACTGAAGTTTATGAAACATGTTCTAATCATGGTACTAATAGAAAGTCAAGTTAAACAAGACATGTTGTTTTAGTAAGATTCAGAGCTCCTTTCGTGGTCTTTTTTTTCGAATTTTTCTTGAAATGATACGTAAGAGTATGTAAGTCATTAAATATTAAATAGTGCATATCGAGGGTTTTTGTTGATTCATTCACATGAGTAAATTCACGAACAAACACTGGTAACAGCTGGAAAATTTAGACATGAATTCATTAATATATGACTTGCTTTAAAACAAAGGTTAGTAGTATTACACCAACTATTCCAGAAAGTCTAATTTGGTCACTCATTCTCCTTGTCATGCCCACAAATCGTGGTACCATCATAGTTTTGCAGTTTCCAAGCATCAATATCATCGATTTGGTCAAGTGGTCGTCGCAGAAATATTTTTACCAACACTGTTTCTCCAAAGAGATGAATACCATTTATATTTCCAAGTTTGTTTTTTTTTCTATAAAATATAGAATGTAGTATGAAATAATTTTTGTAATTTCTGGTTTTGACACTTATTTATTTATTTATTTATTTATTCTGACTTATTATTCTGAACTTTTCACTTTTGTTATTTTGACACCCACGAGCCATTCTTTCTTCATTTATATCATCAATAAACCTGTACTTTAACATTTAGAGGAGACCACACATAGGGGATATGAGACCACATGTGCATATGGGATATTTTTATTTTATTTTTTTAAATGACTTACTTTTAATAACCAATTTCAAACCATATAAATACAAGGTGTACTTTAACAAATCATCAGTATTTCTCTCAAAATATCCAAGAACATTAATAACATTGGTCACTTCTGTGCCTTCATTATAAAACTTATTATACTGCAGGTCTTGAAATAATTTGAAGACAACACAATCTGCCAGATTATATGTACTGCAACCTATTGTTTTTTTTTTAATTTAAAAACAAGTTGCAAGGTATTACAGATGACCTTAAAGAACTTGCTGATGATGGCTAACATTAAGTTGTTGGTTCTTTTCACTCACCTTATTATAATGCTGTTTGATATATGCTTCATGTTTCGCCATTTGTAACAGGGGCGTATTCCTTCACTCAATGAGTTTAAGAAAAAAACACTGGGTGTATAAAGTACTGCCGCAGACAAGCCTTACAGTTCCAGTATCCTAAAAATAAAAAGGAATGTGGCATTTACCATATCTGACATTAAAACTAGTAATACGTACAAGTCCACACTAGCATTCAAGTTAATAATGGATCATGTTACAAATTATAAAATCCAGAACTTACAAAGATTAAAACTTAATTTTTAATAGGCCCATGTAGCATGGTGGCAATTATGACAAACTATTTTATTAAATGAATAATTGTTCAAAATATTTTCAATTTCAAAATCCTTGCTTTTAAGTTGTGCAATGCGTAACTTGTGTAAGACTTTATCCCTATGTTGTCAAGATAGCCTAAGTTAAGACCATACTACTTACTAGAGCCTAGGAAAGCAGTATTCACTTCACGTTGGTATAAACGTTCGAGTTCAACGTATGCCTAACGATAACAACATGTAATACGTAATGAAAAGGAAGTTCCAAGTTAAATTAGAATCTAAGCACAGTTAGGGTCCTAGGCTAGGCATAGGCCCTAACTGATTTACGAGTTATGTGGTGGAAATCTGACATGCAAAAGGTTGCAGCAAGTTAAGCTCTTTCAAAGCTTATCAGTCTGTTTTGGTAGCAATGTCTATGACAACAATAATTACTGCTTAATTCAACTCGAAAGTGTTTTCAATTAGCCTAGCTTATCATTCACTGACGATGCTTATACTAAGTTACAGTACTGGATGATACCTGATACTAACGGGAAATCCGTATACTAACGTTAGGACAGTTTTACTCCGTTTTACTTTGTAACGGGTAATTCTTTGTAAAGTCACTTTATGTTTTGCTGAATTCCCTCTGGTTCTAATGTATACCGAGAAGTTCTCATAGTTAATAAGTAAATCAGTTATCAAGACGAGATAAAACTACTACAATCATGCACCGCCGGTAAGGTGCTAGCTATTAGTCACAATCACAGTACAGAAGACTTGTCTAGTCACAGCCTAAGCTAGTGCTAGAACTTAGTAGTATTAGTGCTTAGCCACAGCACAGTGCGTCATGAACTATTTTTGTGTACTCCCAATGTAATACTTGTATTGCGATTTATTTGTAGCGCACAAGTTGACACAAAAAATTGACTTTACCACAGATAATCGCATATGGATTTCTTTCGCAGAGTAAAAATATAGAATTTCTTTGCTCATAATACTATCACATTACATCAAGGTTTTCATTGAAGGCAAGCAACGTCATTTGTCCAATTTTATTTTATTTTTAGTTCCTTATTTGTTTTTAACTACAAAAAAATACAAAGAAACCTTATTCTGTTGATTTTCAAGGAAACATGAAATCCTTTATTGACTGCCCTCTGTTGCCTGGGTGTTTCGGTTGAATATGGTCTTGTAAAAATACGTCAATTCTATTTTTAAATAGAGGAATCGATCTTTCAATGACAATAGCATAATCGATAAAAATTTCTAAAGAATTATCAATTCTTTATTATTTTAAAGTTATTGCTAGACTTCAACAATGCATGATATTAACAGAGACAAAGTTATTATCACACATACGCAAATTGCATATTTTCATAATTTTCTGAAAGTTTCGGAACATCATGAAATAGGTTGAGCCAATATATTCCCTATACAGACAGGTAGTTTCGGAAAACAAACAACCCAGCAAACACTAAACGTTATCATAACATTTTTAAAAGAGCCTCTAAAATATGTTTTTATAACGTTAAATGTGGTGTTATATAAAAGGCAATCCAGGTCACTATCCTGCAGGAGCCGTTCTTCCGCACGTCTCGATCAGGCATGCCCCCCCCCCCCCAACCTCCTCCCTCACCTGACCAATAACACTGACAATACCCTTTTGACATATGAATTTAAGAATTACACTTACTCACTATAACTCAAGTACGAGTGGATTTTTTCTTCTTCTGTTGTGCCCCTCACTTTTTCTTGTCTTTTAAAGGCTGTATATAGATACTTCTGGGCGGGTGTTTTTTCAGGTCTGCGCAGCCCCTTACCCCCCCCCCCACCCCGTCCACCCCTCACCCTCCCATCCCCCACTTGCCCCTGGCCTCTGAATGGCTCTTGTTTCATTTTGTTTATGTTTCACTCTGAAGAATATATTTTCTTGTAATTTTTTTGTACCTTAATTCTTGTTCCCCTCCCCTCCCCCACTCCCTCTCCCATTCTATTCGCACGACTCGATCGGGCTTGTCCACTACCCCCTCTGTCACAGACGGCTAGCTCAGGTGCATTCAGTTTGTAGTTCCACTTTTTGACAATTTGACACATCAGTTACGTGTGCAAATTAGGAGTGTGCTGTAAACCATATGCCCCCACCTCCCTTCATCATTCGTGAGAAATGCTTTAGTCGGGTCATTTGTTTACAAACGACCAGGGAAGAATTAGCCAATGGTACAGGTGCCAGTGGCGTAGGAAGGTACTTTTGAGTGGGGGGGGGCTGAAAACTGATGGCCGGCCTGGGGGAGGGGTCTATTGGAATTTTTTTGCATTTTCACCTGGCCTTAGATGCAATTTGGTGCTCCAAATGAGATTTTTTTCTCATTTGGAAATGAAAAAGGGGTTTGCTGACCTGCGAAGCGGGGGGGGGGGGCGGAATGATACTTCCGCCCCCATATTTTTCACTGGGGCCGCTGGCGCTGCCCAGCCCCCCGGTTCCTACGCCCTTGACTGGTGCACACCATGATATTCAACCTCACACGAGTAATATGAATTATTACCACAACTTCCTCGTGTTAGAACTACCTTGATGCGTAATTTATGGATTCAGAATGTAGGCTACCATTTGATGTGGAGTTTTTTAACTGTGTTTTTTTTTTTTTTTTTTGGAAGAGCCCCAGAATCCCTACTAGAAATGAAAACACATTGAATGACCCCGCGGGCGAACCCCTATACTTTCAAAATCCTTGATAAGCGTCTGACCGTTCTATAAAGGGGGTAGTTTGAACGCCCCCTCCCCGTCTATACACTGACCTTTGTAGATCCATTAGTGGGAGCTGATCCTGGTACTATTTTGGTGGTCAAAAGGGGCAAATTATTGTTTCATGTAACAACCATAGTTTTTCTGTTATTATTGAGCATTACAACATGAGGGTTACACTTGTCAGTCGGGTAGAGCTAGTGGCGCCCTGTTCAAAAATGCTTAAAAATAAACTGGGATACTATTTCTTTTGACCTATTCAAACTAATTGTTTTCCATGCATAGGTATTAAGAGGGTACGTAGACTGTTATAATAGCGCAACGAGCTTACTCTCGGTAAAATGATGTCCAATACACTGGCAGTAATCCTGATAACACGTACGGGAGGGGGGGGGGGGGTTGGGGGAGTGCTCGGGGAGAAGTTAAAATAATGTTCCCGCTATTATGCTAAATGCCGCCTGTGGCAGCACCACGTACGATTATGCATGAACATTTGGGGTACACCCTCCAGTGTTGGACGGAGGCTGTGTATATTAATGGTGTTCCTCCAAGGCTCTTCGGCAGGGGACGCAGCGGAAAGACAACGCCTTACCAGGAGCCTTTGTATCTTAAAATGGGTCGCCAAGGAAATATTTTGGAAAAGGAGGTTTCTAAAGAGTTCCTCAACATGTTGCTATATAGCGCCACTAAAAATTTGTGACCAGCTCAGAGCTCTACTATACTCAGCCCACAATCAATGTGAGGACCATTGCTTGGTTTACGTGTTATGAAATGTCTCCAAGCCATTTGTAAACAAGCAACCAGCTAAGACTAGCCTGTAATTTGTCCAGAGTACATGTCTGCTCTCTCTGTGTTGCCAATCTTTTCAAGACTCTCGCTTAGCTAGATTGATTTAAGAAACTGTTTTATTTAATTAATCCTTCATTTACATCGGAAGCCACGAGACATAACCGCGAGGCATTTACCCTTGTTATTCACGAAGAAGACCAACTCAGTGCCCTAACCAACATAATAATAATAATAATAATTGTGTACACACTGGAGAGGATTAGCCTCGGACCGGATGGGATTTCTCTGCCTGTGATATTTCTTTATCTACTTAATCCGTTCTAACAAAGGTTTTATGTCCAAAACGGATAGTTGGAACTAGCAAACTGGTGTTTTTCAAGACTGCTCTGAGATTCTTCGAATTTGGTAAAGAAGATTATTTTCCAAGCATTGGAGCAACAACGAGCTCACATAAATTGAGGTAGGCCTAAGCCTATTTTGTAGGGTTTTGTACAAATTACAATATAAGACGGTCTGACATTTACACTGTACAAAAGCTTTTGACCAACGGACAAGTTGAATCCCAAACTTGTGACTTCGAACTTTAAAGTCGTGCATAAACTAGGCTAGCCCAGGTCTAGCTTTTGGTACATTTCAAAATAAGACTAACCAAGTGTTACTTCACTTTAGTAAGTGTTATGGTCAGTTTACTGTGATGTCATGCCATAACACCCAGGGTTGTGTGGTCTTTATAGGGAATTGGGGTTAACAGTACTGCAGCCCAGGCTAGGTCTAGACCTAACAATTTGCTTCAGGGCAAGGCTTAGGCATAGGTGGACAGCTTAACCAATCTTAAAAGCACTGGTCATTTGTAGCAGCATCCTATAGCTTAATATTCAACAGACAACACAATTACTGTTTTGTCCATTGTAGGATATATATGCAGGACATTAAAAAGGTAAGTTTCTTAGCCAATTTTTGCAGAATACCCCCCATCTCTTGAATCTCAACCGGAAGTGGATATACAGTACAAAGCTATGGTAAACAATGTATTGACATTCTTAAAAAAACGGAAGTATGTGAGTTGCAGAGTATTGTGCAATTGCTCCAATTTTTGTACAGTATTTCTTTTGCTTACAATTTATGCGAAGCCCTCCGTAATTTAAAGCAGTGTTCACTTGTTACTGGAGGTCTACAAAACTTTTCAAGGAAACTTATGTGGTAAACCTGTAGCTGCGGAAGGAATTCAGATAGCCAGATTGTAACCAGCTATAAATTTAGGTCATTTACTATGTAGACAGTATAGTCTAGGATCTGTTTGATGGATAATCTGATATTGAGGTTGGCCTTTGCTTTGCAGTATAAGTAGTTTACAATCATGAGGTGAACAAGACATGATGTAGGTCAAATAAATTCCCCTTCCCCTTTGGAATTTGTTTGCAAATGAAGTAAAGTATGCTTACATGGCAAATGGTGGTATCTTTTTTGTATACTGGCGCTAACTTCTATGCCAAGTATTTACCCTTATCTTGGTAATTTTGGTAAAATTTGTTAAATTAATCGTAAGAAAATGTGCGGGAGGAAATGTTTAAAATGTTCTTATACTGGCGCTAACTTCTATGCCAAGTATTCACCCTTATCTTGGTAATTTTGGTAAAATTTGTTAAATTAATCGTAAGAAAAAGTGCGGGCGGAAATGTTTAAAATAAGTCTGTTTGTGCTGGGTGGCATTCAGAACCACTGGCCCCCACCCTTCCCCCACGTGAGCACATCCCTCGGTGTTGACAACTTATGTTTGTCATGTGATATGATGACATGATGGTTCTCTAGCCTGTATTGTTTATTTGATTGTTTGTTTATTTGTATTTGCATTATTTGTATTATTTAT
Organism: Apostichopus californicus; assembly: GCA_020650975.1. Taxonomy (NCBI): domain Eukaryota; kingdom Metazoa; phylum Echinodermata; class Holothuroidea; order Aspidochirotida; family Stichopodidae; genus Apostichopus; species Apostichopus californicus. Next base: position 10,701 of record JAIPMN010013280.1, on the reverse strand, counting down.
TTGTATTTATTTTGTATTTTATGTCTCAGTTCTTGGATTATCATGACAATAGTTCTGTTAATTCAGTATATAAAAGATCAAGTGACTGGAGAAGAGATATTTAACTTCCACTGCTTGATATTGAATGTAAGTTACGTAACATGTTTGAATTTTACAAATTATGTTTCTTCTCTTCTTTAAGTTGTTTAAAAGAGCTCACCAATATTTGACACTCCAATTTTCGGCATGTCTAAATTGCTCCAATAGTTTGTGTCCTGTGATCAATATATTTGACATTCTAAGTAGCTTTGTTTTGAAACACTACCTCACCTTTAAGTAGTAATAATGTATCTGCTTGTAGAAGAGTTGTAATCAGACTTTGGTATCCACGTCAGAGCCCAAAAAATGGTTATAATAATAATTAAAAAAATATCGATTTTGTCTCTTTAATTACAAAACTTTAGTGTTGATCAAATTTGCATCGCTATTAAACTGGTTTTTACTGGTCATGTTCATAAAAACATGTAACCTCAGTTTGAACAGAAGATAAAACCTGTTACTTTCTGTGTAGCAAAATTTATGTTTGTTACATACATATAATAATCACTTGAGATCTGTCATTGTTATACTTAACAGACTTATACAGTAGACCTGCAATTTTGCATACTTTTTCAGTGTAGATGATGGATACTAAACTGACAATATGTCTTGGGAGATCATGTTGTAGAAGATATGGTTCATTCCAACTTGTTGGGCAACTTTGATGTGTTTCAGAATTCACATTCAGAAACTAAAATTGAAAGAATTTGTTTGCGAAACCTTTGTAAAGGATTTTTGTTTTGCTCCAATGCTAGCTACTGATCAGTTCCTTCCTGAAAGCTGACTAAGGAAATTAATCCATGACGGGTGACACCGCTAATGTAACCTAAGTCGAACATAAAATTAAAAGAAGACTTGTCAAACTCCCATGTTAAGCCATAGGTATTAGATTTAACATTGAAACCACAGTCTTGACCTAAATTGTATTGTCCTATCTATATTGTTTACAGTGCAAGACTGCAAGTACTCTGCTACTGCATGAGGAGAGATAAATGCTACGCTTTAGTTATTTTATTACTACACAGTACAGTGAGTGAGCCTATTGGCTAAGATCATGTGTAGTATATGTTCCCTTTCGAGGGGAATGGTGATGCACACCTGACGATGATCACACAGTCACAGTCTCGATGCAAGGGGATTGGGGTTGAGAGCGGATCAGTCGTTCGGTAGTTTGGTTTTTGTACCCAGGTTCTTTCCTGGGCGACTTTTCCTTAAAAAAAAAGTACAGTGAGTACACATTACCCATCTCATACAGTACAATATAGTGAGTACTGTTCTGGGATCTGGAGAGCACTGATCACTGGTCAGTTTACCATGGCAACTACCAGAACACTGGTCAGTTTGCAATGGCAGCTCCCTGTTGTTACTGACACTGTTTTTGCAGCATTCTGTATATAACTGTACTTAAGTGTTAAACGATGAGTCCATGCAGAAACTAAATTGTATCAGTTATTTGTCATTGTTCAGTAGAAAGTGTTTTATTTGGAACAGTACCGTAGATAATACAGCACTGTAGCAGTGTACCCAGATGCACTTGAATACAAACGGAAACGATGGGTAACATGGGGTACTGTGATCATTATATTTGGGAAATTTAAGTTTCTATTTAATGGAATCATGGAAATGGTATATATGTGTGTGGTTATTATAACACTTTAATTGCAGTTTGGCTAGTAAATTTTACAAAATAGACAAAACAAACAAAGGAAAAAAACAAACTTAAGGGACATGGCCACATGTGGGTTTCTTCGCATCACCTTGTCCCTAAAGAAAGGGCTACAGTACAGCCTTACATTCCAGGGACACTCTTTATTTAATTAAATGTGCGGAGAAAAGATGTTTGATAATATCCGGTCAAAGACTTCCTGCAATAACTGATAAGTATTGTGCATGCCATGTAACAAACCATTAATAGCCATAAAATTTAGCAAAGTGTGTAGAAGGTAATTACAGTAAGCACTGTATCTGTATGTAATGGTAGAAACCTTCTGCAGCTAAGATCATGTACAGTACTAGAGATATGTTTCTCAACATGTATGCCAGGAATTTCTGTTCAATTGAGCTCTGAATGTGACCAAGAGACAGGAAAATGTCAAGTAACGTATTTAACTAAAATTCTCTGAAGCATTTAATCTGAATTTGGTGAAGCCTGTACATGCTTGCAGATCGTAGACATAAATTTTTGAAATAGGCTCAGACTACGGGTTTTGGAGTGCGGCGTGGAGCCCCAAGTCATATCCACGCCTGCCATAGGGGCCCTGGTGAGGGCTCATCTACCTTCCCTTGGCGACACCACTTTGTGTGAGTGCAGCGAATTCCTACTCTGTATTCAGCCCCTGAAATTTGTAGAAATGGAGACTTAAAACCACCAGAAAAGTAATTTTTGAAAACGTCTAACGTTTTTTGTTGCTATTTGTTGTTTAGGACTTGGATTATAACATTTGCTTTATTATATAAACACAAGATGTAGGCATACAATGTTTAAACTGGCTAAGATTCTTACCACAAAGGTGGACATATGTACAGTACAGTATGCACTAATATCACACACACTGTTGAACAGTGTTTTTCAGTGCAGCCACAGAATTTTATGGGCCTTGACCTGACCAGGTTTCTTGCCAGCTTGTAATTTCATTCTGTAATCAAACAGTCCCTGGATGTCCTTAAAGTGTCACAAATCATAGGTCATGTCAATATTATGCTTTAATACCAACCATTTTCACCTTGGCAGCAGAAGTGTGTACATTCTCCTGTTTTAAATCATCACTGAAAATAATTAATGTAGTCATGACACTGTGGGCACACAACTGAGAGGTAGCTCACCACATGTGAAGTCTGGAGGAGAAGGTGTTGCATGTCAACAACTGACCACTGATATTTTCCCATTCAAGGTTATTTCAGGACTTCCAGACTTAGGATATAGTTTAGCATATATACTGTACATGCAATACTGGGTACAAAAAGAGAAAAGAAAAAAAAACCAGAGCTAGCTGCCACCAGCATCATTTTATAGAAATTGTCAGCATTATATATGCCAATAAAATCTTAAGTGGATATTGTTGGAATGACAACTGGATCAGGTCATGCAAATATATGTTACCCGGGCTATATATCATTCTCATCTTTTTAGGACTTTTATCAAATAGAAAAGCTGCAGCAACTGCTAAATCCCCTGTAGCAAGGCTGAACCAATATCAAAGAATGGAGATGGATTGACTAGCTGCAGACCAGCTCAGTCCATTCACATGAAACAATAGTACACAGTTTATCATGTGCACAACACAAAAGATGATCTTTCACTGTGCCAGGTAGCCTAGCTGCACAGAAGGCTGCAGCCCTCTCAGCATCCTACTTTTGACATAGTGCCTTAGTGCAAGTTACGGTCCTTACTGCACGCCGTAGGAGAACTAACAATATCTCTCTGCTGCCAGAGCTAGTATCTACAGCAGTACTTACGGGTAAGTACTAGCCTGACTTGTGCAGTGAGTATGTACTCCTTATATTCATGTACTTAAGCAGTCCTTGTACTCACCTCTTTGATTTGTAATTTTGTATAATTTGGGACATTCTGGGATATATCTAGTATGAAGGCTATTATTGCAGGATTACTGGTATATGTGCTTCGAGCCTTGTACTCATGAGCCTTGTACTCATAACAAAGAGAATTTAATTTGTACCCTGCAATACCGTGTAATACTCACTGCTGTTACACTTGAAGTACACATCTGCAGGTCAATAATAAATGTATTCCTGATGTGTGTGTAAAGTTCTTACATCTGGTATTCCATTCTCTGTGCTGGCTGTAATAATAGTCTATAGACTTTATATAAACAAGCAGAATACTGACATCACTGTAGAGGTATTAAGGTCATGCTTCATGTCTTAAGTTCTAAACAAAACATTGTAATTGACTCTGACAGCTCTAGGTCTGTTGATATCACTATATAGAGGAGGAATAAACTCACTGGTGCTGCATCATTCCATTCACACACTATTCCCAGTGTCATCATTTGTTATGGGCCTTTATAGCTCTATCATAGCTCTAGATGTCCTTCTTTATGTTGTGCATGGATAGATGTCTAAGAAGATTTAAAGAGGCAATGTCACATTGTGGGGTAGGGTGCCCACTGACATGACACCATAATGGAAACAACATCCAGAGGCATCCAACAGCTAGGTCGGGCCCCAGGGACAATTAGGTCCCTGGGGTTCTGGACCCGCTTAGTTTTACTCTTCAACTTTCTGAAAGTGTAATGATGATTATGAACATGATTTTTATGCCAGATTACCCTAGGCCACTCCATTTTTCTCCAGGTCCCTCTGTATGTTCTATATGTAACCTCAAAATATGTTATATAACCTCAAAATACATCCCAGGCCCTTCCAATATAGCCAGGTCCCTCTATATTTCCCCAGGTCCCTCCATATCAAACCCAGGCCTTTCATGTTTCCCCAGGCCCCTCCCTATTACTTCAGGCCATCCATATTTCCCAAGGCCCCTCCATATTTCCCCTGGTACCTCCATATTTCCCCTGGTCCCTTCACATTTCCCCAGGCCACTTCATATTTTCCCAGGCCTCAAACTGATCCAGGGCACAGGGCCGGAGGGCCCTGAACTCTTCTCGTCTTGTCTGGACACATCAATGGCTGGAGGAGGGGACATGACCAGGTGACTTGGGCTATACTTGTCTTCAACATGTCTCAAAATTTGTGGGCGCACCTATAGTTCTCATATTTTGCAATGTTTAATATGAAACTTACAAATGTAAATGGCATGTTCAGTAATGTCAATTAAAATGAAGCTGGGAAGGATCAGATTAATTAGTTTAAAACTGATTAACAAAATGCACTTGTTTGAAGCGGTAACTGCAAATAAATGATGCTACAAAAGTACAAATATGGATTATCATCAGACTTGTGACCTACATAAAGTTTGACGTCCAACCACCACATTTTTGTGGGAAGAGGTGAGGGGGAAAGTTTCCCATAACTTCCTGCCCCCAGCATATCAGGGATATACTTCCTGTTTAAACGTTGAGAGTTTCACAACATGATGTTGATTTATCTCCAACTAATGCAAAGTCTGAATTATAAGATTTCTTAAGGAAATTATTTTATCAAAATCTTTGCATTGTCCACATACTAATTTGAGCAATTTGTCTAGTAATAGAATCATGTTGCTACAATACATATTATTACAGATCACGAGCTGTGCCAGATAAATTATTTTCCAGTTGCATTGTGGGTACTGATTTTAGTGCAAATACCAGACTCTTGTCACGTATGAGATGAGTATGTAAAGCTGACCTATTTATCAGAGAAGGGAAATGTTTTCTTTTCATCAGAACATTCATGGGGGAAAACATTATACCACCAGGTGGTTCTTGACAACATGATTAAGTATACAGTTTATATGGCTAATATGATAATATGAGCTGCATCTATCCATTCAACCCCTCAGAGGAAGATAACCGACCCATGGAGGGAATTCACTCAGGAAAGTAAGCCCATGATCCACTGATAGGTTTAGTGGAACAACCTGCAATGACCTTTGGAAGTTATAACATAGCATACAGTACCCTAGAATGTATATTCTTAGTTGGATATTCAATGCATACATACTGTATATATGCATAGAATACTTGGTGGAAGTACGGAGATAGAATTGCTTCTAAACATGATTCGCTCATTGCATGTTGATCTCAACTTACTTACAGTGCTTAAATCTCATCTTACCTCTCCCCATAGCCTATATATATTAATCTACACAAATTGGCATCATTTTAACACTGCCCCTTCCCTTTCCTCCTCTCCCATTGATCCCCCATTGATCCCCATTGATCCACTTCCAGGTTACTGCCTACTGTACTTCCTCTTCAAAATCAACCGTTCTAAAGTCCAACACACCTGATTAGTGTTTAAAATTTTCATCTTTTCAGGGGGGGAGGGGGGGTGAGGGGGGGAGAGAGAATGTCCCTGGTTTCAATCATGTTGTAACCTCTGAACTCTGAGGATCCCTGTCAAGTTTTTCAATACTTTTTAGGAAGGTGCTAAGTATTCAGTTTGATAAATTTGCATTTTAACGTTACCAACTATTCTTAAGTGGGTCGATGGGGCAGGTTGGGAGGGGCAGGGGGGGGGGGTGGGTTTGCACAGTGATAATATGATACCAATGTCGGGCCAGCTAAGGTAGATCGATGTGGTCAGTGCATTCTGTGCATTGAAATAGGTAAACTGTACCATCATTCTCAAATTTATGCCCCAAAGCAGAAAAGTGGAGTTTTTGAATCTGGAGGTGTGAATGATGTCAATTGAAGGGCTTGATACATCATACTGTACTGTACATTGGGGCTTCAAAGGCTGAGTACTGGATGGTGTTCTGGGGCAGACGCAGGGTCCTTCCCCTTCAGTAGATAATTAGTGGTCTGATTGCCACAAGTTTGTGATGGACGATGGATTATTTGATGGACTTTATTTGATGCTACGTTGTCTACATTACTGTACAGTATTTGCCCTAATTCTGACATGTTCACGCAAAAATACCGCAGCCCTCTCTTTCCTGGCATCGTGTCGAATTTAAACGACTCTTTGACTCGAGTGACTAAATTTTCAACTTAGACAAGTTAAAGTTTCTCCCATGGATGATGACTCAAAGTCCATGACCATAGCTCCAGTCAGGAAAAAAATGACTGGCAGTGACTCAACTTGACTTTAAAATGTTGTGATTTATGATAACTCTCCTCATCTGTCTCCATTTTGGCAGTTTTCCATTTTGCTTAAATTATTTAATAGAGCTCTAATCTACAGACTTGATGTCAGTCACTGTAATCATATCTCTCTTGTTGGCACACAGCACTTCCAGGTCATGGCCTTCGCTAAGTACTGCTGCCCACTTCCTTGAACAGTAAAGTCTGCAAAGGTTCAATGTGATACATGCATATATATGCTCTACAGTTGTACAAAAACCATAAATAAAATGATTTCCCACACACAGTAACTGTCAAGATGACTTCACACTGAAATTTGAGGTTTGAAACAGACGGTTTCATGATAAATGTTCTGTATGACGTGGATGCTGGCGGTTAAAACATTGATGATGATAAGTTGTTTGTGTAAACTGCCTTGGGGGTATCATGTGGTTTTAAAATGGTTTTGACTGATCTTCCAATGTTTGGGTTTTGAAATAAAGGTCAACCAACTGAACATTAATTTTACATGTTGTATATATGTTGAGGTCATTGTTTCTCATAATACACAGATTTCAAGTTCACTCTGTACCACAGGTAATAATCTTGTGGCCACATTTTGTGTACAGCAATTTGAAAGGTCAAGAAATTTGGGACACACTACGGAAACATGTTATGGTTCAAAGTCTACAAAATATATATGCTTTTGCATAAATCTGTGTAGCAATTTATCCCATTTTGCAAAGCATTTTTCTATGCAATATCAGATAATTGATTCCCTGGACCTTTAATACAATATGACCGGTAAGATGATGGCCAATTGCTGCAGAATGCAAGCTGTCATAGGGTACAGTCAGTGGCAGAGCTAGGGGTATTGGTCAGGAGGGGCAAGAATGGTCTGTAGGGCGCTTTCGACACTTTCTAAGCGGAGCGCCACCACAGGTTGGCGCGTAGCGTACAGAAATTTTTTGAGTAAAGATACTCCCTAGATCGCCGGAAATGACCCTTTCCGGGCCTGGCTAACTTGCAGATAAACGAAGAATAAATAGGTGTCATTGCCAAATTACACCAACAAAATGTGACAAATGTCAATAGGTAGATGAGATCGCAATAAAAAAGTCAATAATCGCGAATAAGTAAAAAGTGTTAAAGAGCTGAAAAGGGCGCCAGCAGTCCATTTGAGTCCGTCAGGGGGGGCATCCGCCCCCCTGACTGTATGGACGCTCCGCCACTGGGTACAGTATGTGTACAGTATGCAGGCTGTCATAAGATATGTTTACATACAGTACATGCAGGCTGTCATAGGATGTGTACAGTATGCAACATCTTTGTTCTTAAGACTACAGATGTTTGCAATGTTTCTTTGCTTACTGTAGCTGTCTCCTCACAAACACAGCATCCTCTTGTTGACATTTCCAGAGTGGGATGTCTCTGGAGGGATATGCCTGTAAGGAGGGATATATGTCCATAAGAAGGAATATGTTCGTAAGTAGGATATGTAGGATATGCCTGGAGGATGTCTATAAGGAGGGATATGTCCCTAATGAGGGATATGTCAGTAAGGAGGGTATGTACATGAGGAGGGATATACCAGCTAGGAGGGATATGTCAGTGAGGAGGGATATGCTTGTGAGGAGGGATGTCTGTGAGGAGGGATATGTCCATGAGGAGGGATAGGTCTGTGAGGAGGGATGCTAGAACAAAGTGGGAGTGTAATTATTAAGAATTAAAATACTGTACAGATCTTCACAGTATGTTCATAAGTAGGATATGTGCTTTAGGAAGGATGCCTATAAGGAGGGATCTGTCCGTAATGAGGGATATGTCAGTGAGGAGGGATACATCCGTGAGGAGGGATACATGCCAGTGAGGAGGGATATGTCCGTGGGGAGGGATATGTCTGTGAGGAGGGATATGTCCGTGAGGAGGGATAGGTCTGTGGGGAGGGATGCTAGAACAAAGTTGGAGTGTAATTATTAAGAATTAAAATACTGTACAGATCTTCACAGTATGAGTGATTTTAGTTTATTCTTTATTTGGTCCTGTTCCATTGACAAAATGACAGGTTAATCTTTTACCATTTATTCTCTTACACAAATTTTCTTGATGCTTGCTAATTACAGTACTTGCTTGTACTTCCCTGCAATATTATAACTTCGACCTTCTTGATGTAAATAATGTGTACGTATGTGCTCTTAACTTTTGAAGGTGGTTAGCTTTGATATGAAATTATTAGCCATATTTTGGAACAAAAGCCAAATGTTTATTTGATGGTTAAATGTTTAGCTTTATATTGTTAATACGTGTTGGTGCTTAATCATTTTATCATAATTACTGATAATGGTTTCAATGCTGACATACAAACAATCAAGCAGGTACTGTATATGGGGAAATTTTATTTGTTCGTATTAGATAATTAAATAGTACAACCCAGCTCGGTACTGCGTTGTTAGCCTTTCTTAGGAAATGGTTGGTTTATAGCATCAATAATTGCTGATAGTTGATGAGTTAATCTTAGGGTAATTATCTATGATTTCCTGTTTTTCAAGTGTTTTTTTCTTTCCAACAAATTATCCTAGGTTAAACCAAATTTGATATATAGGGTTAGAAAGTAGGAAGAAGGATTTGCAATTTGAAACTGAATTTTTAAATTGTTGACAGTTATAAACTGTAACTAAAACTACCCTGTCCGGGTAATGGATTTGTTTTTGAATGTGATATGAACATGATAGGTTTGTTATTAAACCTCACCGTCAATGGTTCATCCTGTATTACATCAGATCTATATATCAATTAGGTGTTAATTTACTTGTTAAGCTATGGTTTCTGTGTTTTTTATTTTATTTACACAGGAATATATATGAAATCAGATCTACTGTACTGTAGGTTATACTGTATGTAATGGGCTTTGGTTTCCTGTGGGGGTGTACATTTATAAGGTTATCAGGTTAACATTTATTGATCAGCTATGTAATATCCCACTTGTGTAGTTTACCAGTAGGACAAAGTAATTAAGTAAACTTAACTGATGTTGAAACTCTGAGAATTAACATTAAACCGTGAGCTCTGTCTCAGATCCTGAGCTCGGCTCTCGTATTTAATCAGGAAAAAAGAAAACAAAAATGGCTGTTGCTGGATGTTGTATCAATGGGAATCTTTTAGGCAATTTAAAAAAAAAAGTTGCAGCGGCTGCAAAAATCTCTGCAGCAAGGCTGAATTAGTATCAACCAATGAAGATTATGTTGTCAGACCAGAAGTCACTATGGTGTGAAACTGCAGCGTGCATTGTGTACATAGATTACATCCTACGCAGCTTGGCTGCAGGGGTGCTGCAGCCCCCTCAGCATGCCACCGTAGACACTGTGTGTCACTGACTTGCTTAGACTGTTACTTACAGTTTTTTGTTAATTACTGTAGTGTCTGCCCTGTACTCTGTTCCACATTTATGCATGGTGAAGATGAATATGTATGTATGTATACATACATTCTTTATGAAATAAATTTTGATGGTGCTGACCCACTGGATCATGCATTAACAATGTAAACAGACCACAGTTGTTTCAGCTGTGGTCTGCCATTACCGATCAACAATCTCGGATTAAAAATAGAACGAAATGTAAACTTACAGTAAATTTACTTAACCATGTAAACATTACTCAGATTGACTCTGTGGCACCCAGGAATGGTTCCAGGTGGGCGATGTATGTTCATACAGAGTTTTGCTGTAATTGGACGACGCACTGTAATTTGTATTCATGCAATGATACATGTTTCCATATATAAATCAATAAAGAATATCACACCAGAAAAATTCCACTTCACGACCGGTTTCGTCCTTTTGGGACTCATCCGGCGAAGGTAGGAATCGAACCCCGGATCTTCGTGTCACGAACCGAAGTCCGTACCACTCGACCATAGTGATTCTACATATATATAT
>JAIPMN010013278.1:30720-45789 GCA_020650975.1 Apostichopus californicus | reverse complement strand
TTGGTTATCTATACTATGCTCTCCTTTGGTTATCCATACTATGCTCTCCTTTGGTTATCCATACTATGCTCTCCTTTAGTTATCCATACTATGCTCTCCTTTGGTTATCTATACTATGCTCTCCTTTGGTTATCCATACTATGCTCTCCTTTGGTTGTCTATACTATGCTCTCCTTTGGTTATCCATACTATGCTCTCCTTTTGTTATCCATACTATGCTCTCCTTTGGTTATCTATACTATGCTCTCCTTTGGTTATCTATACTATGCTCTCCTTTGGTTATCCATACTATGCTCTCCTTTGGTTATCCATACTATGCTCTCCTTTAGTTATCCATACTATGCTCTCCTTTGGTTATCCATACTATGCTCTCCTTTGGTTATCTATACTATGCTCTCCTTTGGTTAAACATACTATACTCTCCTTTTGTTATCTATACTATGCTCTCCTTTGGTTATCCATACTATGCTCTCCTTTGGTTATCAATATAACACTCTCCTTTGGTTATCTATACTATACTCTCCTTTGGTTATCCATACTATGCTCTCGTTTTGTTATCCATACTATGCTCTCCTTTGGTTATCCATACTATGCTCTCCTTTGGTTATCCATACTATGCTCTCCTTTTGTTATCCATACTATGCTCTCCTTTTGTTATCCATACTATGCTCTCCTTTGGTTATCCATACTATGCTCTCCTTTGGTTATCCATACTATGCTCTCCTTTGGTTATCAATATAACGCTCTCCTTTGGTTATCTATACTATGCTCTCCTTTGGTTATCCATACTATGCTCTCCTTTGGTTATCCATACTATGCTCTCCTTTTGTTATCCATACTATGCTCTCCTTTTGTTATACATACAGTACTATGCTCTCCTTTGGTTACCAATACTACCCATCTAATTAATCAAGTTAAACACAGGCATTATTATGCCAGTACAGTAGCTGCAAACACGTTAAACGTTTGGCCTTGTCTTCATTTGTCATATCATGACATTTATTTATGTTGTAATCAAGTTGTTTCTGTCAGATGTCATTTTTTTTGCCAGAAAAAGTTACCAAGATGTTATTGTTTCATAATTTTACTGTAAAATATTTTTTTCTTTAATATGTTTGTAAAGACGGCATCATCCTTTTGCCTTTCAAAATTTCAAAGAAGGAAAAAAAAAAAAACAAGGTCATAAAATTGGCAACAATAGACCTGTAGTTGTCACTCATTCTGAGTATGTTGCTAGATGCGTAAATTCTCTGAACGTTCATATAAAACGACCGTCATTATATTAACCAGCAGTTCGAGCAGACAACAAATGAGATGGATGATTCCCAGTTCTTGTTTATATCGGCGAGTGTTTAAACGAGACGGGATAAAGTCTTCTCTCTCTGAAAATCAAATATATTCTGCGCGAAGGCCGGACCTACTTTGCCTTCTCAATCAAGTTTTCCTTTTTTTGCAGAAGCCTCTGCACATTATCAAGTCCAATTTGTACAGTAATCAATGCCACATTAAACCGTTGGTAAGTTTGCGTAATGTTTGGCTTGTTTGTCGAGCTGTCAATTTTCTCCGAGATACTCCACTTCAAAACGTCATCCCCGGAGGTGAATTCCGCCAGAGAGAAATGGCTGCGATGCAAGCATTTTCCTTTTAACAACTAAAGTATTTGCCTGGATAATATATGCAATCCTAACATTAGACCGTGTGGCTTAAAATGAAAATGAAGAAAATCTTCGCCAAATTTCCTCTAGTACAATCTTTGCCCGGAGTTTCAAAGTGTTGGACAGATTTATAACTTTCAAGTACTTTGTCCCTGTCAAACCGGGAAGGTTTCAAGTGTCCTTGCATTTTCGAAACTCTCTGGCGATAAAAAATTGTGACTTTTCTTAAGAAAATACTGTTGTCCTTGCCTGTCCTGAATGCCCAAGGATTTCATGGTCTCATATCAACGTGCTTCGAGAGATTATATATGTACTTTGGGAAACTATACTCTGTATTTTGTGAAATAAACTTCGCTTTCTATTAGAGAGAGGTATTAGATAAGCTATGACCAATGCATTCACAGAACACATTTTCATGGTTTATTTTACAAAACACAAAATAAGAGAAATCAAGTTCACGTTTGCTTGTACATCAGTCAAAATCAACAAGCCAATTGGTGACAGTTAACTTCAGGTGCTAAAGAAATTTAAGACACCTAGGTGTCTGATGACCGCAATCCATCACATTCCTGAATTGCCACTCTTTGAGTGAAGTTTGAGTGACTAAAAGCCCAGTTTACACTGGAAAACGAGCACAGTGTTGAACCTGCCACTGGTGTTCTGATTCAAGTCAACATAGTGTAAACCCGTGGATCAGACCCTGTGATTTGATCCTCACGATATACCAGGATTTAGGAAAGATCAGACCCCCCTCACTCAGGGTTATAAGTTTATATTGTAAGCCAGAGCTTGATCTGGGATCAACAATGTACCTTTCACTTTAGTTGTTTGTTTAAGCGGGTAGTTAGCACAATGGTAGCAGGCATGAATATGCAGCACTGCCAATCATCACAAAGCTTGATGGTTTTGCAACATTTTCTTCTCGGAAAACGAACCTAACCTTCCTGTCGCCGTGATCCCAAGTGTGAGTTCTGATACCATAGAACTTGCTCTAATGTTAACATGCGGTTCCCATCGTTTTATTGCTGAACAAAGAGTGCCGCGGGGTGTGGTCCGTAAATTAAACTCGGCCACAGTTTGGCGCAACAGTCTTCGATTGCATGCGTAAATGTAATGCCCTTTAGCTTGATTTTCCCAATTTAAAGTTGTATTAAAAACTACAATACATTATTACAATAGAGGGAGTAATTTATGATTCTACTCCATTCCAAAGATTTTTTTCATCCTGATTCATTTCGATATTACTAATAGTAGTAATGACATTTAAAAATCAGTAAATTTCTCCATTTTGAAGTATTGAATAAATTTATGTGGTTAATAGAAAAGCTATTAAACTGGATTCCAAATGGGAAGAGAAAAATTTACCAAAGTCTGATCATACTGTAACTACTTTGAAGTAAAACAATCAAACCCGTTCCACCATTAACATATCGACAACGTTTGTGATTTCAATCATACACACTGTATTGCTGCAGGTGGGAATTTGCTTCTGAATTTTGCTTTTCGAAAAGTATTCCAGGCAAAAAATACGAACCTACTCTGCTTAAAATACTGGATTTAAATCAGTAGGGAGGTTTGATGAATTGTTTAATAAGAAGGGGAAGAAAAAAACAAGAAAAGGAAAAGGTGGAATGAAAAAACCAAGGGATTAGTTGAATTTGGCAGTCGGCATTACCTCTGGGTGAGCCAGTCTTGTCATAAATGTAGGTTTTCCTTCATGAGTACCTTCAATCATGTTACCTCAGTGGCTTTACATGGACCTATTTAGCACTTCAGGGTAAAAGATATTAAATGAGCAAACTTGGGAGAATTACATGGAGATAATCCATTAAAATCAGTTCATCTGGACTACTGGGTCGTTATCCCATATATGTCATTTAATTTGTATGAATATGTGGCTAGATAAGGACATGTTAGATCAAACATGAAGTCTGTTAATTCTTACATACGACAGAGCTACCCTAGATGCAGGGTTTCATCCAGTACGTATGTATATATTGCACACCTTTAAGGCAAATTATGCAGACCGTATAGTTTGTCGGTCACTGTTAAATATTGAAATGAAACTTGTGACCGCAGGGAATAATCGATCTATTATCGCATAGCAAACACTATCTATGCAAATATGACTGAAGTGTTTTAGAAACAAATATATATAGCAGTTTATGCATATAAAAACCGTGTTTACAGTATTTCCAACTAACAAAATTAAGTGATAGTGTGAAAATTGGTACAATGGATGTAAAAAACTAAATTATTCTCTTGACTGTAATTAGTCATCATGGGAATGCCATTGAAGTTAAAATATGGTATCCAGCATTCCAAGAAAACTTTGTATTTTCATGCTGTTCTAATATGCATTAGCCAGAGGCACAACCACACATACTTTTAAGGGAGAGGGGGGTTGGGGGTGGGTGGGGAGGAGTTTATTAGCTGTACAGAAACAAATTCAGAGGGGGTCGTAGTATCCCTCCCCCACTGGCAGACAGAATATAACAAAAAAACCTAAGTGTACAGTATATAAATATATAATATGTATGTATTTTGACCGAAACAGTCGAAAAATTCAGTTTTGAAAGTTGCAAAATATAGCACAATTTTGCATATATAAGCAACCTCCATTTTACCAAAATTTCTCAATTTAAGGAAGGGGACATCCCTCCCTCTGGATGACTTAACAACTTATTACCTCCCTTCTCCCCTCCCCCCCCATCCCCAGTACAATAAGTTGGTTTTGCTCATGAATTTGGCTATAAGTAGGCTAGATAGATTTGAATGCATATATACAGTATATAGAATGGAGACAGATAAGTACTTAAAGGAATTGTCTGGTGGAAGATTTTGATACATTGTCCTTGTAGTTATTATTTTTCTCTTTCTAACCATGTAAAAATTGTCCCCATTCGACGTTTTCTTCTGGTAGAAATCTGGTTTTCAAATTCACCAGTTTCTCACCAAAAGTACCGTTTGTTCGAACGCATCAATATGGTGATTGACGTAGTGCTGGCAAATAGGCAAAACAGGCGACTTGAAGTTAGCACTCCCATTTCCGCAGCAAATACACTCTCACGTGTACACACGCACAAGTGATTGCCTATCACATATAACGTACCTATAGTGAACGTTACAGCCTACCATGCCCAGTTTGTTGCACATTATATACTCTCACACTCAAACCGCAGTTCATAAACTGTCCTTGAAATCGCTGAAATAAAATTCACAGATCAAATTAACAGTAAAAGGAAACTTGAAAAGTATTCGGAACACTGAAAGATGAAACTTGGCGGAATCGATGTCAGAGCAGAATGTAGCACCGAGAAGCTTAGGCTTCGCAGAACTGTCCGATTGTAAACGTTAGAGTAGCCTACATGCGAACATTCTTCACTTTGGAGCTGGATAGCGCGATGTATAAACAACGAAGAGTCTGCTGTTAAAACTTATCTTGTGTTACACAAAGACCACGAAACCACCGATCTACTACATTTATGGCGGCTTAAGGAGTTTTTGAAAACATATCTAATTTATAAGAAATTTCACTGAAAATTAAGGAAGAAATTTATCTGTATACAAACGCGGTTTTTGTTGTGATTACTCTAGGTACTGTACGGAGCGTGGGTTATGTCGCAATCTGCATTAGCGTAGATGACGTCACGTTCTGTACTGTTCAAATCATATTGGAAATGTCCATCTTTAATGATTAAAAATTTATAGTTTCTCTGTCAAACGCAACATTAGCGTTCTCATACTTTGACAACATGTTTGGAAAATTATTTATCATTTTTTAAGGTAACTTCTTTGGGCCACCAGACAATCCTTTTAAATATGACCAAACCAGAAAATTTCGGGGTTTTCATGCGCTAAATCCTGCACTGCTTTAATATACTGTCGTTGCAGTGAGCTCTGACTCTGTTTGAATGAAAATCAAACTCTTAATAAAACATCCCATTGCTCTCAATTTAATAAACTGTCCATGTCATGTGTGGGATATCATGCATTACCTGACTTGAAGAACATACTTCTAGGTATGGTTAATTGCCTGTTTATCTTTCGTGTAATACCATGGGATGAATTATATACCGTATTAAAATGATGATCATGCTGAGGAGAAAGAAGATAGGTACAGTTGGTGCATTATAATACAGCTGACTTAATAATCATTATCATGTTTACAGTCTGTGCATTCAAAAGTGAAAAGAAATTGTGTGGGTTTTTCAAATAAAGGGCGTAACTTTTGCAGACTTAGTTTTTGGTTCCTTAGTTTCTGAAAGCAAAATAAATCTAGATCTACGATGGCGATGTCATACTGTAGGTATGTTTGCGTGTATGTGTCAATGTGCGAACACCTGAGCTTACAAGAAATAGCTTATACAGGTAATGGTTGAACTTCATACTTGGTAGTAAATCCACCTTAGTGAGTAAATAAAAGAACCCTATTGTTTTTGTGGAGCCAAAGGTCAAGAGAGGTCAAAGTTTTAAAATTGTGAATACATACTTATTTCACACAAAAAATAATAACATGTTGGGACATTAACTTTTACCACAGCAACTGTTGCCATGGTAAAAGTATGTTCCTGCATGTTATGGTTTTGTTTTTTTGGCAAATGAGATAGCCATAATGACCAACTGACAACAATACTGTATAATATCACCCTTTGTAAAGGAAGAATGAGATGATGAGCCCCATTTTCTTCTCACCTTTTGTGCTCATCATCTGGAACGGCCTGTATACCTGTCACAACTTCTCTTGCCATATATTCCAACTCGCACACTTCGTTCCTCCAACAAACTGTATTTAACTGTTCCTAAACCACGCTTGAAGACCTATGGTTAAAGAAGCTTCAAATACTCTGGCTCTTTTCTCTGGAACAAGTTACCAGATCACATTCGAACATGCTATAAACTTTCTACTTTCAAAAGTTTACTTAAGACCCATTTTTTCACTTGTTCTTTTGTAAATTAATTTACTTTCTTTGTAAAGCGCCTTGAGCAGTGACTTTTGTTTACTGATTTGGCGCTATATAAGACTCATTTATTATTATTATTATTATTATTATTTTGGAATTGTGTAACCTGCATGATCAGCAGTCAACAACAGACTATTTTGCATCAACTACAGTATATTTAGATTGAACAAATCAAAACGGAAATTGATGCGAATAAGTTTCTCCTTTGGGTCAATCTTATGTCTATGAAAGAAAAAAAGCCCTCTGATTTAGACAGTTATGGAATCAACAAACCCTAACAGTATTAAAGCTGCCTGTCATTTGTGTTGAGTTGTAAACAACTGTTTGTTCATATTTTGACCAACCCATGTAATAGTCCCACCTGACCCGACACCCTCTCATTCTACAGTAAGAGTTATATATATTCGATAACATGGGTTGTGGCTATACTCCTAATAACCAAGTTGTCATTGAACCATGTATATGTATATATTTATACCTCAACTTATGTTTAAAATTAATAATAAATATGTTTACTTTTTCATGTGAAAATCTTTGCAGTTTATGTCTGTTATTTAGTTGTACCTCGGAGGATCCTGGCAAACTATGAAAGAAATAAATAGATCATTGTTATGTATTTTCAGGTACCTTTATCTTTCTTTTAACATCAAGTATGGCAGTACAGGTTTGTAGCAACATCCAAAAAAAAGAAAAGCAAAAAAGAAAAGAAAGAAAAAAGGCAACCTTTAAGATTGGTGCATTATCTGTCATGTACAGCTTTAAGATGCGAAGGACGACCCTGGATTTAGATAAAATCACAACAAGGTTCGTTCGTTGAACCTGGAGATGTATTTCATGACATAGTGTTATTAGAATATAGCAGCTCTGGCTTTCAATAATGTAGTTAACTTTATTTTAATCAAATATAATCAAGAAATTTATTTCTGTGTGATTGACTTATATGATTAATTGCTATAATTGTCTGACAAAAGTATCGGAATGATATTACATTTGTCAGAATTGGATGGACCTGTTAGTAAATTTTCTGGTCACAAATTACATAATTAAATAGTTAAAGCACTAAATGGTTATTATGTAAAGTCTGATCCATTTTTATCATATTTTGTGCTATTACTCGTTAAATCTGGTTAAAAATTGCAAAGAAATTCTATCGCAAAAAAAACAAAGCAAAACGAAGTAAAGCAAAACAAAACAAAAGTACCCTGGAGTGGACTTTGATCTGTCATTGGTTATGACATCACTCTGGCGCTCCCTGAAATTTCTGAATTGGTTGCTAAGGGCAACAAGGTAGATAGTTGCTTTGCTTTTTGAGTAAAAAAAAACTGTCCATGTCGTCGACTATGATCGATTGTGAATTTCCTGTAAGTATGCTTTGCAGGTATATTATATGCAAAAATAGTCAGTGAATATTATACCCCAAAGACATATTTTGAAAGTCTTTTTTTTTTTCTTTCTTTGCAAGGGACAAGCATAATTCATAAGATCTGATTTCCCGCCCATCGTGTACAGTAGCATTCCCATATATTTCTTCATGCCTTAGCTGTATGCATGATAAAGTACTGTAGTTAGACAAATATACAATGTTCATGGCAGATTGGCAGTGAAGTTTGCTCTAAGTGCTGACAAGGAAAATATCAATGAAGGAGTTCAACATTGTATTTCCTAACCTGTAAAAGAACCTGTGATGAAATACTGAAAATAAGTTTGATGTTAGTGGCATTCTTTGGTATAGTCGTTTTGGTTTTGCAACGAAATGAAACAATTTTGTACTCGGAGGCGGAGTGTATAGCCTAGTGGTTAACGCCGGCGTCTCCCAGTCATGAGATCCCCGGTTCGATTCCCCGCCGACAGCAATGTGTGTCGTCTGGCAAGGGTGTTGTTCAATAACAACTTCCCGACATAGACGTTAAATGGATGTGTGCCGAGAGATTGGCTTCGGTCAGCTTGCGAGTCTATAAGCCTTCATGGCTTCTTTCGCGAGTTCCTGCTTGCGGGAAGATCACATATACATACATACATACATACTCTGTCCCACTGCCTAACTGTGCATAGTGGGCCATCTCTACATCAATTGCTAATATGATGAACTTAGAAATGATTGAAAATCTTAAAGGAGGATACCAAGACACAAAAGTAACTTTTGACAATTTGCAGACCCTTAATGTATCAAAGAACCGTTATACATTCCTGATTGTACTATTTTCTATACCAAGAGAGACCTTTACGACCTCAAATAAACTATTTACCTCGTGCCTCTCTTTAATACCAATCTCTAGTCTAGTCATACTCCTTCATCATCTACCTTAATGTAACCAAGGAGGTTCTCCTTTCAGAAACCTCCTTAATATAACCTATTATACAACACCTAATTGTATTCTGGTCATTTGATTGGTCAATTGCTCGTTGATTGCATGCAAAATCTGCTCTATTCCACTCTATGAAATAGAACCATGGGTTATACTTTTTGGTAGCACTTTTTTCAATGGTAAGAGAGCAGAGAAACCTGTCTGTACAAAACAATCTGTTGCATTAGTGCATTTTACCCATCTTAATATAATATGTTGTATAAAACAAATAATGAATGGTTTCCATTCGTGCAATAGTGCAAATATTTCATTCTTGAAAGATGTAATTTGTTCCATTCAACTCGGCTGCGCCTCGTTGAATGGAACATTCCATCTTAAAACTCATGAAATATTTGAACTATTGCACTCATAACCATTCATTATTTGTAGACTAATTTTTGGTAACATTTATGCACAGCGCCATCAATCCCCATCTGAGACTCTGTCCACTCAATCCTCCTTCCGACTTTAACATTCAAGGTTTCTTGCTCCCGAGATTCTTCTGCCTGGAATTTATTCTTGGTTTTTTTTTTTCAATCGTACATTACAAATCTGTCAAGGACGATGGTGTTGGATGTCGTATATCGAATGATGTTTTGCTTTGTAAATGAAGTTTTACATAAAAGATGCTTTGGTTGAGTTATTAGAGTTTATAAAAAAAACAATGGATTGACATTAAACATTTAGGTCTGCACCGAGGAGTTGATGTCATCATGAATTTATCAAGGTTTTTTGGCATAGTTTGAAGATGACTATCTTGTTAAACCGAAACAGTTGTAGAAACATCAATAAAACCTAACATTTTTTCAATTTTCTTGGAGTAGTGATATTGCAAGAGAGGACATTTTTGTCAAACTTAAGTCAACTTGTAAAGTCTGAGTATGTGTTCTGTTACACTTAGTTGTGTGGGTAGTGATAGGTTACCAGTGACCTAGGCGTTAAAATTTTTACTGTAGCGAGGCCCTTCAGGTTTTCATTAAAATATTTATCAGAAAATATAAACCAACATATACTTAACTTGTCTTCAGATTCTTCAAGCGCATAAACAATATTTATAGTTCATTTCAAAATGAAATTATATCCCCTCCACAATAACGAAAAAGAATATAGTGATTTATCTGTTTGCTGCAGGCAGAGAACTTTGCAGTGGATGCGTTTAAAAATGGATGACGTTCTCGTTAGTGTTTGCTGCATGCTCTGTGGTAATCGTATATTCTGTGTCATGATCAAGGATTAATACAGAACTCGTCACTTTTCATTGAACAGGACTCTATTAGAAATCATGTCTGATATTTGTACTTTGTGTGGGAAGGTGATACGAACCATGTGCGTTGTGTTGACTAGCGAGGTGGATACATAGATCTTTACAACGATCTCGCTATTAGACTCAAGCACACACCTCATTCCATGAGATTGATAATCCTTTTCAGTTTAAAACCTCTGTTTGACAGCTTTTGTAGTTCAGTTGTTAATGTATGTATTGTATGTATGTATGCCTGTATGTATGTATGTATGTATTTTAGGTCCTCCTTGCAAGCAGGAACTCGCGAAGAAGCCATCATTGGCTTATCAAAGCCACAAGCTGACCGTAGTCAGTCTCTTAGATTCATATTTTAATGTCCATGATTATGAATTGTCAATTGTCAACAATTCTGTACCTGGACGACATATATTAATCTTGGAGTGACTCTAACTCGGGACCTTATGATTGAAAGGCACGGGCGTTAACCACTGAGCTAACACTCCTTTGATGCGGTTTATTTTTTTATCTTCTCTATCATGACTGAGAGTTGATATTTCTACCCCTATAATGTTTAAAATTGTAAAATTAGGTTTATGAATTAAAGACTGGAGCTCCTAGATTGTACTAATTTGGGTCTTTTATAATATCTCCTCTAACTGTAGTGTAGTGCAGTAGTAGATAGGTTGGGCATTGCCTGTGGTAAGGGTAAGCTTTTTACATTATCTTAACAATGGAACAAACAACAATAGGTAATTAGTCAGTGTTGACCATACATGGAATCTCTTTTCTGAGATAACCTAATAATCAATAATACTAATACATCACTGCAATGATCCAATTTTATAACAGATAACAACAAATCTATCGTTAAAATATATTGTGTATGTACACATAATCTACACAGAGGCACTAATGTGAACAGGGGGAGGGGGGGGGGGGGGAGAGGAGAGGCGGGGGGAGGGAAGGGGATTACGGGAATAGGGGTCTGAGGAAAACGAAACTTCTTGTTTCATCTTGGAACAGAAGACGATGGACTTTGCTGCTTTCTTGCTGTACCACATTTTGGCACCTCACTCAATCTTCACAGGAAACTTGATGAACATTGAGTAGTTTGCTTCCCTTCAACCAAGGGCGTAGGAACCGGGGGGGCTGGGGGGCGCCAGCCCCACCAGTGAAAAATATGGGGGGCGGAAGTATCATTCCGCCCCCCGCTTCGCAAATGAGAAAAAAAATCTCATTTGGAGCACCAAATTGCATCTAAGTCCAGGTGAAAATGCAAAATTATTTACAACATGGAGTGGGTGTTGAAGTGTGCTATATTGCACCAAATTGCATCTGAGGCCACCTGGAAATGCAAAAAATTTCACCCCCTCCCCTTAGACCCCTCCCCCAGGCCGGCCATCAGTCTTCAGCCCCCCCACTCAAAAGTACCTTCCTACGCCACTGATCCATTCCAATTTGAACATCCCAACATATAATCTTCCAAACACCTTTCCATTTTTTTGAGCACCGATCAGGTATAGACCGGTAACTCCTCACAAACACAGATTAAAGGAGAGTCTTGCATCTGCTCCATATTTCTACAGTCTAAGTTACTCAATCTGTCTTAGTGCCTCACTCCACTGTCTTCAAAGGCATATTCCGACTGCTTGAAGTCGATTGCTTCGTAAAATTGCCGGCAATTTTGTGCATCCTTTTCATCAAAACCACACCCTTTTGTATCGGCTAAGATAAGAATTTTTCAGATTCTGGTGGGATTATTTTGTGAATGCATCTGCCAGCAGCAAAGTGAATGTACAAATTTAATTGAAATGGCAGCTTTCATTAATTCATGTGAAAACTAAAACTTAAGGGATACTGCGATGTAGCTCAGCTGTTTTAGAAAAATCCTAAAAAGAAGAGGTTCCGGTAGCTTCATCCATAATACCAAGACAACAAGACAAGAGACCAGGAGAAAGCACAATGAAATAGAAAAACCCATTTCCCAATCCTCATTCTTTGTTCCGTTATATAAACACCGAACAGTAAACCGATATCTTCATTCAGCCTCTGAAGAAGATCCTGCTAGGATCGAGACGTCAGGCCCATTTACGTTTACACATTTTCTTAATACACAGGCCCTTTAGTGGATAAGCAGTTTGCTAACAGTTTTGTTTTATTTTGATCATTCCTGAATGTCTAAATCATTTTCTTCCGTTCTGATATATAGCAAACATACGTGTACAAGTCCAGCTACTATTTTGCGCCCAAGAAATGACCACTCCCCCCCCCCCCCAAAAAAAAGATACAACACCTACAAAATCCCCAAGACTTACTAGTATGGGGGGAAGTAAATCTTGGAAGAGTTCCTGAGGGCATGAAAGATCAGCTAATGAATAAAAATTATAATACAAATTAATAACAATTCTGTAATTTGCAATACGATAGCATTGTATACCAATTAAATGACACATTTATTGACATATATACAACAGTATCTCCCCATGTAAAATTTATACTGATTCAATTTTCTGTATTTTAAAACTAAACAGCAGACAGGGAAATAATTTAGTGATCATATTTTGTGTATCAATTTTCAAGTTTCTGAATTTTGTCTGGTATAAAATACTATAGTTCCTGTGTACAAAACTGCTATGTATACATCTTTGCACTTGAATAGAAAATTTGATCATGTTTGCATTATCATTTTGAGATGAGATACTGGATAAATTATTCATTGAAAAATAACAATAACTGTAGTCGGTGGAATGTTTTAAGATCTGGTTGCCTCTTTGTAACATCATTTTGTTTGTGAATTGTGTATTTTTTTTATTTTTTGGGGGGGGGGGGTGGCAGAATACATCAGTGAAAAAGATGGGAGTGCACAGAGGATGCAAGATCTCACGTGGAGGAGAATTTATACATCTGTGAGCCCTCTGAAGTTATATTTTAACTAATTCCTTCAGGCATGATCACAAACGGAAAGCTTCATTCTTAGATTAGATATTGAACATGAAGAGCAAACATCCGTCTCAAGAGTACAATATGTATTTGTGTTTAAATTTTTTATCTTTGTTTTTTTTAATACTTCTTTCGAAAGATTTTTGGTAAATATTTCTTTGTTGTTAGAAACACAAACCTGAAACACATGACATGCCGATGACGACGTAAGGCAATCAACACATTTACCACAATTTGATGATTAATTGCCTCCTTGAGATAACTTGTTTGTTATTTATTGAAGGAACATGAAAGTAACAGCTGCAGCTTAAACGAGTTTAAACAAATTTGTCCAATGAATTAAAGTATATATATATATATATTTATATTTATGTAAATTCTGCAACAAAAAAGAATGCCAGAATTTCCAAGAGCATTTTAAATTGCGATTTATTTTCACATAACTTGATTATTTCAAAAGGTGATTTAGCAAGAACAAAAACTGTCTTTTAATATTAGGATACGAAAACAAAGGGAAGTGTGTGATATGATGACCATGTATATTTCTGGCACAATTTTATATTTTTTTTTGTGTTTTGGTGCAGCGAGTGTTTCCATATTGCATAATTCCCACATGTATGCATAATACAACTTCAAAGCAATCGCAAATCTTAGTCAACAAAATTTGACTAAGATATAAACAATGCAATAGAAAGTGTAATAGTATACTGAATCTGAGCAAATATTACTAAATAGATATGGAATAAATTTTACTTGTAAATCACAGTCTATTGCCACGTAAACACCCTGGGAGAATTTTAAGTCAACGGAGGTAAATTAAGAGCTTTCACCTGGCAGTTAAAGAGCAGAACGTTTTGTCAGTCCTGTGAGCTAACCAAAATATTCTATATGAATGTTCCCATGGTAGGCTTAAATCCATCAAGATTCCTTAATTAAATTTGACGGCCCTCATGTTAAAGAAACAGCCATGATATTAAGAGATATTGGTGCCTTGAGCCCCTAAGGCTAATAATTTTTCCAGAAATCAATACTTAGCAATTAATCACAGTCTCGTTGAGCCCGGCAATGGTAGGTAAGATACAGACACTTAATGCGCAAGACCAAACAAAGCATGAAAGACCACTCAAAACGAGAAAGAGAGGAAAAAAACAGGGAGAAATTATTACTCTAGCTCACACAGTTCAATGTAAACTTGTATAAAATAGAGATGAGCATGCAATTCTCACAGGAGTTGTTTGCTTTGTTAATGTGTCTTTTAACAAATGATTGCTCAAAAATATAGCCATTTTTTAATTTTTTATTGTGGCAACAATTGAGTTCTCAACAGCGCATCATATACTATAAGCAATGCAAATATAATATCTGGAATTGCTTATAGTAGCTTGTTCAAGCACAACTGTACTAAGTAAAGGTTATAGCTGGCATTATCTGAGATGGAAAATGTACAAGTTTTCTTAGAGTGCATAGTCTCTTTTAAAGCTTCTAAGAGAGTTCATCCAAAATATCATTGCTCTTAGATTAGAAGAATCCTGTGAGGATCAGGTGGTTGGGGAAGGTAGAGAGGAGGGGAGTGATAGAAGGGAGCAAAGGGAGAGAATGGGAAGGGGATGAAAGAGAGATGAAGGGAAGGTATCAAAGGGAGAGGAGGGTAAGGGTATCAAAGGGAGAGGAGGAGAAGGAGAACACAGGGAGAAGATGGGAAGGGGAGCACAGGGAGAGGAGAAGGGGATCAAAGGGAGACTAGGGGAATGGATCAAAATGAGAGGGGAAGGGATCATAGGGAGAGGAGGGGCAGGGGATGCAAGAGAGAGACGGGGAAGGGGAGCACAGGGAGAGGAGGGGAAGGGGATCAAAGGGAGAGGAGGGGAATGGGATCAAAGGGAGAGGAGGAGAAGGGGATTAAAGGGAGAGGAGGGGAAGGG
>JAIPMN010013278.1:4881-30710 GCA_020650975.1 Apostichopus californicus | reverse complement strand
GAAGGGGAGCAAAGGGAGAGGAGGGGAAGGGGATCAAAGGAAGAGGAGGGGAATGGGATCACAGGGAGAGGAGGGGAAGGGTAGCAAAGGGAGAGGAGGGGAATGGGATCAAAGGAAGAGGAGGGGAAGGGGAGCAAAGGGAGAGGAGGGGAAGGGGATCAAAGGAAGAGGAGGGGAATGGGATCACAGGGAGAGGAGGGGAAGGGTAGCAAAGGGAGAGGAGGGGAATGGGATTAAAGGGAGAGGAGGGAAAGGGGATGGAGAGTAAGGAGCAGAGCTAGGACTCAGTGAGGAAATGGATTAAAGAGGAGAGAGGAGAAGGCAGAAGAACTTTGGTATTAAGGTAAAGTAGTTCTAATGAACTGTTGTTAGCAATCAGTGTTTTGTCAAGTTTCATGTCGCTTTCCGATTTCGCATGTGGTTGAAGAAATGGGGTAAATTTTCTTTGATATGAATGGCAGCAGTTTTTAAAGGGCTCTGTACTCTTACCATCAGTTAGTTTAATTGCCCTGTGTCATTCGACACCATGTAATATTCAGATATCATAACTGCATGGACTATCTTACAAGAACCAATATGTGCTAAAAGTCATTTCACTGACTTTAAGAAGTAATACATATATTGATTGTTTAGTTTATGATCCACAAAGTTTTGCATCCCACAAACTAAATTTCATACTCCATTTATTTCTTTTGTAACCTTTGCTTATTCCAAATTTCCTTCTTCCTTCGACAAAATTTTGTGACATCAGATCTTACAAGGATGTGCATTAATCACGTTCTGGGGCATCTTCTACAACTCATTATATAGGCAAGTGTGAAATTTGTCACACAGTAACTGAATACAAACCATCGTAAAGTACTACAGTAGTCCAGTTTAAACCCACGATGAAGTGCATGCGGACAAAATTCAATTTCATCCGATTCAACTTGACTGCACAATTCACCAATCATAAATTTAGTCAGATGCTCAATATAACAGCCAGATGATTGTATCTATAATTAATTATTCAATGACTGATAGAGAAAGTGTTATCGTTGATCCAATATGACTATAATTATGATAAACAAGGTACGAAATTATCACAGTTATCACATAATGCGTGTGATATGTAATACTAAGTTGATTCTTTGGCCAAGTATCTTTAATATACTAAGGTGTATTTCTATCTTCATATAATAGTGTATCAATGTATATTAAGAATATGATAGCTTAAAAATTGTACAATGGCAATGAAAGAAGCTAAATGATAGGCAGAAAGGTAGTGTTAATCATCATTCTTTTATTAAATTCTTGTGATGTCATTATGACATCATTGATATTCAGCTATTGAGGAGAATATACAGAATCATCTAACATCACATTGAAGACTTAAACACATTTGCTAAATGGTAAAAATCTGGCAATTATCATTTTGCGCACATATATGGAATTGCTCGTCAATACATCGGAAATCTGATAATTACTATTTTGAAGAGATGTGCTGGGTATTAAAAGATCTGAACGTTACCGGTTTGCTCATTTTATGTACTTAAGTGGTACTTAGTTTGCAATTTCAGATTTTCACTATTTTTGCACCTCCAAATTAGCACATCAAGGTCAAATCGGCATATTTGCCGATTTTTCACGTTTTACAATGTGTGGTAATAAGTTGTCAGTGTAATGTACCCTTCTAAGCTTCTGTAAGAATACAAGGGAAGGATGATATTACAATTCTTAACAATTGTACAGCAATTGGCCGCCATAGATAGAAAGAGTGCATGATAGGCATGGGAGACAGGTAAGCATATATACAACAGTACTGAAAACTATATATCTAAAATACTTAGCATTTGTTTTCAGCTTTTTTCTCTTTCTAAGGAGAAGAATTATTTCATTCCCTTTATCTTTGATCAACATTGCATAAGTCGCTAATTTGATACATTTATGACCGACAGGAGACTCTTTTTCTTTATTTTTATCTCTTTCAAAGCAAGAACAAATTCACTGAGACTCTTGACTTAATTTCCACTGCACGGTATACACATAAAATGCTCATGTTATTCATCAATGTGCTCCGACAATGTTTAGAATGTTAGAAACATTGGCTTAGATTGATGCATCTACCGTACACGGGCTGTAACAAAATTTACTGAACGTGCCTTCTTAATTAACAAAATCGTCAATCAAAATTTTAGCACGAGCTGGTCTGGATTGAAACCACCACCACTGAGGAAAGATTATCTTCAAGATGAAAGAGCTAAGAGACTCTCTATACTTGAGAGAAAACTATTTTTTGGATGAATTATAATATATATGATGAAAACAAAACAAAATGCTTGTGTGATGTATTATATGACACAAGATTTTAAGTGCCATGTTTTGGGTAAACATTTCTTGGGATTTGAGATAATGGGAACATGGCTTCCTTGGAAATCATTTGGTTGTAAACTCTATCTGTGTAAATGGAGAGAAATCTTTGAAATCTATGAAGCAAAGAATATGACAAAGAAAACATATCTTAGCTAGTTGTAAACATCAACCAAATTAAAAAAAAAACATGAGCACATAATTCTCCAGTTTAAGTTAAGCTAAAGGGTGTGAAGACTCGCGCAAAATGAAACGTCTAATGCCAGTAATCTGACCTAGTTTCGAATGAGGTGTAAGAAAAGTGTTAGACACCACCATCGATCCCAGAAAATACACACACAGCTTGCTACAGTCGGTAATTAGACACTAGTGTACAGTCAGTACATACAGCTGCGGTCAATACCCACAGCACAGTGTACAAACGATACAGCGATGGACATCTCAGGTCCAGCTAAAAATAACAAGGTGTCACGTTTCATTACTGTCTGTATTTTGTAGCGATTAAAGAGAAAAACTTCATTTGCAAGCAACGGAAAGTTAACTTTTTAAAGATGACGGCACGCTGTTTGGGGCGAGTCTTCAATGCCTTTAAGGTTGCATCCTGTGTTGGTTCGTAACATCTGAGTTCGCGTTCTTCTTAACCATATATATAACTGAGTCATATTCACTCACAATTGGACACGGCCCTTTAATCTCACTACAATTAAAACAAGCAATCTACAAGGCTATATTACATACATTATTAATGTTCTCCCAATTAGTGAGAATTTTATCTAATACAGACAACTTTTCGTCCAACAAATTTAATGCAATGTTTTGTCCTGTTCTGGCAAGCTTGTGTATCGCTTAAACTGTCTATATAGATCCAGTGTCATATACAATGTATCTTATGAAATTCAAGTGGGCAAGACTACTAAGTAGCAGACTAAGTTATCAATTTTGTATAAATTAATTTCATTATTATATTCAAACAGCCAAGTTTGGTACAACCAGACTGTAGGAAATTCAATGCAAAATGCAGCCTTAGGGGACGGATGTATAACAGTAGGTAATTGCCTTCTCACTATCAATGATCTCTCAAGTTACTTCACATTCTGCAGCACAAATGTCAAACGACTTTGCCAATGATTTTAATCTTTCTTTCTCTTTTTCCCTCCACGATGGCGTATTAAACCAATAGTTATACAGCTACCATTTACTACAGTGACAATTAAGGTCATGCAGCACCAATAATATTTAGTAAGCTAGGCTATAGGTAACTCCACTATAAAAGACTTATTTATATGCTACATATTTGTATACTATCATTGCACGGACATTGTGACCAGCCTATATTACAACACTGGCACAGCTGACTACAGTAGTATGGATATTTGGAAGTGGCAATCTGCCTCCCTTCTTTAATTTGCATACAATTTACATATATCTTCGACCAACCTACTTCCACTAAATAGTACTTTATCATTCACACAGTACTGTAACCCTTCGACTTTCCCTACATTAAGGCACAGATGCTAGATTCCTTTTCTTCGAGTAAAAGGATTTGACCTGTCAAGGGGAATCTGCCAATTCTATATAATGCCTGGTAACTGATGTTTTACTATCACTCTAAGATTCAGTTTGGATGAATTGCAAATCACATCAACGAGATCCATGCTTCTGCCATGTCTGCAAGATGGTTTCCAAAATCCCCTCCGGGGAGGATTTCCGATGTAGCATTAAGGATGCACTAAATGTGTCTGGATATTGATTCTGTGACATCAGAGGTACATTAAGTGTGTTACAACCAGTATATAGGATACATTATATGAATACATGACACATAAAGTGCACACGTTTAAGGACTGGATCGAATGTTTATAACTAAAAATATATATGTAACACTGTATTCATAGAGGATACTTCAAAGAATCTGATTGGCCCGACACCTCATTTACGAATATCCATTGCTGAGAAGAAACGCTATTTTTTATTCATTTATTTTGAAAATAAAAATGTGTGATTTCTACATGGCCAGCTACTGTACAAACAACTAAATTATACTTTCATGCACTATGATTCTGAGATTGCCAATCCTAAATATCCATACCAGCATGCAACTGTGCCAGTGTAGGCTGATAGATCATGTGTGCTATGCGCAACTCCCTAAAAATATTGCTTGGCTTGGGAGATATATCTTGGTTCCAACATCGTGTCAGAGACGGGCAGCCATATTGTAATGTCGCAGCAGGGAATAAATTAGCGTAGTTTTGATGGCACATGTCTACGGTTTCCATACACAACCTATATATACATCTTTGCACTTGTACTGTATAGCAAGTTGCCCTTTTTATCACAAAAACATGCATTTTGCAATGCAATATCGCAATAAATTAATCCTTGCATATAGGTCCACAAGGAGGTGAAAACATTTTAATTTCTCTCATTGAGTTGACATGGAACCTTCACACATATAATGAAAATGTTAAGTGCTATCAAAATATGTAGTTGCCAAGGTAACTGAGTTCAAAGGTCATGTGTTCTAAGGTCAAATGTACATGTTTTAGTGTAGTTTTGCTGGCGACCAGCCAGTAACTCTGTGGATTGCCCTCTTTTTTCTTTCTACAAAATATAATGTAAGCTGACTCACGATACTCAAAATTAAGATATATTTTCAGTTTTATATTTTATTTTTATATATAGCAGTTGGAAGAAATAGTTCCTGATAAGAATCTTTTCTCCCTCATTTTGTTATATTTCTTAGCAATATTTAACTGCAATTGCTCTTTAAAGCTAGTACTGATCAAAAATAACATAATATTTCTGCAACACACGTGTGCATTGTACTGCAGAAGAACCAAAATCGTGAACACAGATCGTTGCTGAACCGAATGCTATACATGCAAGTGTACACTATTCACATTGCTAGCTCAATCTGCTAATTGGAAGTGCAAAGTTACACTAGTGTTTATACGTGGAGTATTTCAAAATGAGTAAATACAGAAATCGGATCATACGAGGAGAAATAAAATAGTATTTTAAGAGAGAGAAGATGAAATGGGGAACATTCAATACCACTGGTTATGAAAATCCTGTACAGTACTATAAAACTGACAGTGTAAATATTCTAGTCACAATTTTGCCCAACCACATGCTTTGCTGTTTCGCCGCTTGGACAGCATAAGGTTCTTCATTAAACAGATTCCAATAGTAGATAGGGGGTGAATCCAGGATGGTTAAAAGGAAAGGGTGTGCATGACACTGGGGTCGTTGAAGCGGACTCCCAAGTGGGAGGGGGGAGTCTGGGGACCTTGCAGAAAGAAAACTTTAAAATTTTAAAAGTGAAATGGTGTATTCTGAGTCATATTTAGGCTTTAAATTTATAGGTCTACTCACAACGTTGTGCTAACAAGTGCTATAATATTTTTGGTGTGGGGTTGAAACGGGATGTATAACCCCACCCCCTCCCCTGCCATAGTCCCTCAACCCCTGGACCCATCCCCAATAGGCAATGTGAGACTGAGGAGACATTCCAAGTCACTAGTTGGAAAAATAATTAATAATCATAATCTCATTATCATCACATGTTTATCTCTAGAAATGTTTGGTTGAAGATCTGAAATTAACTCTTTATACCTTCAGTACTGTAGTCAATAGGACCACAATGACTAGGTATTTTATGTCTACATACTTTTTTCTTCAATACATTTTCAGTTTCCATAAGAACAGTCTTACTGCTGATTAAATTTCCCTGAAATTGTGATTAAATTTGGAACTATTATCCTATAGCTGTCAATTTATTCATTATTCAAATTACTCATTTTATGAACATTTTATGAACCTCATGACTGTGGAATACCAAAAGACTAGCTCCCTGATTAATGTGTTGAAAGAATGTCAACATGCTCATGTTCTTAATGTTCATGCATGGTTCTGAAAAATGTAGTACCATGCATATATACCTGAAAACTATTTGTATATATGGTACGTGAAAATATATATCTTGTTAATTGAAAATTAGGTACAGATGGTGTTTTCAAAACAGGCATCAGTTCAAAAGAAAAATTGATAAACCGACACATCATCGTCGTCATCATCACATCTGAGAAGCTTTTAGGCACGAACGTTGCCACAAGGCTCATGAAATATGAAATATGACAAAATTCTAATATTAGACATGTATACATGTATGCTGTAAATAGATGATACGATATGAAGCTGATGACATTGTATTGATATCGGCATTACGTGTATTAGCCACGACTCGGTATATTTATAATGGATATTTCAAACATAACTCGCTTCGAGACTTTGGTATATTCAATGATTCATATTATATGAACACCTACAGTATTTGTGACGAAGCGACTCAAACAAATCTGTGAAGATTTCTACGTGGCTACGATATAGCATTATTCAAGTAAAAACTCGAACCCCCCCCCCCCCAATCAGGTAAATGAAATTAGTGCTAATGAATCGACTCAATTTGACCTTAAAATGGAGAGACTCGTTTAATACAATTTCTGGATGACCTACAGTATGGACAGTCGCATATATGTGCTAAGTTGTATGTGGAAAGAAGCTCTGAGAAAATGCAATGGCTCACAGTTTTGACATAATGGGCAATTAATAGTTTGTTTCGCACTTTGCTTATTCTGAGCGACGGAACTTTTGGGACGACTTGTGCTTCGTCGAAACTACCGTCGACCACGACCAAGCCAAAGCGGACATTGCATTCATGCATTGAATGCATGTTAATCCTATACTGAATATGTATGAAAGTTTCAAAGGTACAACTGAATCATGTGATTACAAGAGCATTCCCACCATCTCTCCCCCTCCTCCCCCCTCCTTCCCTCCCCCCATAGTCTGTCCTCTGCATTCCATTCCTTCCCCTATCCTCTAAAACAACATAAATGGTACCAATATAACCAAACACATCCAACACAGGTAACTTATCTGTCACATTCCTACAAATACTAAATTTTGCCTGGTCATTTCTCCAACAAAACACCACCCTTTGCCAAACTCCCTTACATTTCTCTTTTACACAGATCGTCCAGCAACCTACGAGTACACCTTTCACTTTGATTTATTGCTGGACACGCAAAGTCGTCGACAAAATTCCCAATATTCTCCGTGGAGACAAAACCTGAGAATTTGACCAGCAAACTGGACGCTGTGTGTTCTTCTTTTTGTTGTGTCATTCATGCTCCATCTCGTATTCAACTATTTTTTACAAGAATATCGTGATGAGAGAGACAGGAAGAAACGATGGATCATACGGGCAAAAATCTCTCTGACGGATGATTTGTAAATTACCAAGAGAGATACGTAAATATCCACTACATCACATAGACACTCGTGAGTACGATACACGCAGAGTCAATGACCACACAGGTGGTCTTGAATTACAAGTTAATGGGAAGACAGATACTCTAAGAAGATAGAGAGAGAAAAAAGTTGTGTAGATGAAATAAAAAATTGACATCAATCATCAAGGTTTTAAGTTTCTCCATAATTTAGAACCCATGTTTAGATGTTGTTAAAAGAGACCTGATACGGTGCAATTTAATGATGGCATATTTTTTTTTCCATTTCCATCTACATACAGTAATTGAAAAAGAGGCTGAAAAAATAATCAGGGTTTCTACAAGAAGCATGAAGGAGGGATTTTGTTGTTGTTGTTGAGTGAAACGACTGCTATGGTAAATATAATCATGTTTGTATGCACGTTGTTTTGAATTCATAGCAAATAGAGCGTGCGGTAACATTATAATGGTGATGTATAGTAAGCGCTGACGGAATTAAAGAGTTCACGATGATAAAGTTAGAAGGGAGATTTATCGAGTGAATGGTTAGCAGTAGAAGGATATAAATGGGGGGGGGGCAGAGGGAGGGGGTTAAATACGAAAGTCACCTCATAGTATATGAGTACATTATTAAATGCAAAGACAAATATAGCAATGCAGGTACAAGATTAAGAAAGTAAATCTATAAATTGAAGGCTGATAACACCAATTTGGGAATACATGGTCAATATTAGTAGTTTTTGTATCTGTATTATTTTGTATCTACAAACTCAAGTTCAATATTATATATCCACATTTCCACTTAAACAACAGATAATCAAATCTTTTTTGTTTTGAAAGATTAATGTTAAACACAATCCACAGACATGTTTCCACTTTCATCTTTCAAAGTGGTATCACAGAAAATTTCGGTCAAATCTTAGGGAGTGTAAGTATGATCCTTGCCTTCTGTATGGGTCACAGTATTTACAAGTCCAAAACCATTTTTAAACAAGAATGAAAAATTCATCTCTAAATTGTTTTTACATGTGAAAGGTATTGGGAATCAGTACATGAGATCTGAGAGTGCTCCTTGGCAACATGTACAGATCTATCTGATGACTGACTATCCAGTGTATGTCCATCCACAGTGGATATACATTCCAAAACTTACTGGTTTGATTATTAACGAGTAACAAGCTTACTTTATCTCCCCACAACCCTAGCACTCTCGTTCTGCCGTGCCTAGAATGAACTGGTGACCTTTTAACACTTTGCGTCCTATATGACGGTCCATCCACAGTGGATGTACATAAAGAGCATTTAAACTCCCAAACACAGATTTTTTTCTTAGTGAAACAATCTGGAAAAAATAAACTATTTTTTAACTTAAAGAGCCCTAACGAAGATCGACAAGTTTATGTTTAAGACGACTTTATGAAGTAACACGACTGAACTTGAGTGAATGACATCATACCCTGATGACATCACAGACTACCTATAATCCACTTCCTTGGTGTAAATAAGGGTTAATTACCTGGTAAAAAACAAGTTTACAATGAAACAACCAGACCGTACACGAATTTAATATGGAGAATACATTGACATGAGGTATTCAACTAACAGTGTACTGCACATATAAATGTGACTTTGCACAACACCAAAATACCCCTTCAATTAATCACGGTTTCACGTCACGTTTCAATGTTTGTCGTTCTGGGTACTGAATGTGTTCGTGTTTGCTAAGTCATTGAACATGCATTGTTTCTCGGTATACTCAGATAATTGGTTGTTGTTTTGATTAGACGACCCACCTTAGGCTGCGTCCTGCAGAAAGTAGACACATGTTTGATTTGTTTCCACTGACCATAACCCTTAAGTGAACCCATAGGTCTGTGTATACACGTATAAGCTTAATTTATCATATCGTGGCACTGACAAAGGAAGAAATTTATAGTTGAAAAGTAATTTTATTGACTCCCAAGAAAACATCCTTGGTATAAATGCCTGATGAATGAGGTGATGAAATTAATTCCACAGACAGGATGAATCCATCCACCACCGTGCACCTTAAACGTTAAGATGGAGGAAAGCAGCTGTAAAGGTAAACATGGAATGATCAATTGCTTCAACTCGAGACTTGTTTTCTTCATAAATAATATCGGAGCACCTGAAGAAGGTTTGCTCCTAACTTCCCTCAGTAGCAAATTTAAAAGATTGTTTTTTCTTTTACAAGGTCGCTGCAATCTCTCTAATCCCATAAGCTATGAAGCGGGACGCAACATGCGGTGGACGTACAATATTTATGGACCTGTGATACTGAGTCTACTGATCCCCCCCCCCCCCATCCCACACCTTTCGTATTTTTCATACCGATACTCTTTCTTGCGCTGTCTGCGATCAAGTCAAAGCAAAGCTTTTTAGTTAATACGCATGTAGTACTGTATGTTGATTTGTGCTCCACTACTTCTCCACGGCAGGCTGCAGTAGATAGATCTAAGTGGATCAATAAATTTCATTTTTTATCTATGATTCCAGGTAGACTTTAATTTCCTTAAAGCTTCACGACCAAGGATGTACTGTACCAAATGCAATTGTTTCAATTAGACAGAGTTCCAACGGTCGGCTGGAGGCGTATTTGCCAATGTGATCTATTTTAGATGAAGAATGCGTCACATTCTTCACAGCGCTGACCTGTTTTCCGTCTTGACGAGGAAACTTTTCAGATTTAAAGTCTAATCTGAGACGAGAACAATCTAACCAGCTGCTGAAAATATCCCATAAATTGAGTCTCTCAATTTTTGGAATACAATTCTGGTGAAACTCCCCAAATCTAAAAGTTAAACTTAAAGGTTACAAAATTTCCCCCACACTGATCGTGATCATATTGTTAAATATATACGAATGATATTTCATCACTTTCAGGTGGAATAAATGTCACGTTATAAAACATAGTCGGGACGACGCAAGCACTCAACTCACATTTAATATGGCTAGATAGGACTTCAATTTCTAGATTCAGAGAATATCTTAAAAAACTATCACGCTACAAAATCAGATTACAATGATATACAGTAACACTATCTAAGCTCCACTTTGTGTCGGACACTATTTTTTGACAAACAAAGTACTTCAAAAAGGTATGAAACCCTATCGTAATATTTTACATAAAATAATATGCTATGCATTAGTAGTCACATTGCACAGACCACAGCAGCCTCTCCCTGTCACAAAATAAATTGGGTTCTTTCGGTGGTGTCATGAGAAGGGAGGTCATTGACCGGGCGAGTGTGCTAAGGTTGTGAGGAGACAGGTAAGCGAGGCGTGAAGCAAATGTCACATTGGACAAACCATCACAGCCCTGACTCCTGTTACAAAATAAGTAGGGTTCAAAAGGAATTAATGTTACTGTAAGGTAAAAAAAATGTCTGTTTGACACTTTGTAACATGTTTTAAACATCTTGTTCACAAGATAAGTGCATCACATACATATCACACATCTGCAAACACGCACAGGGAAACAGACACACACCATTCAACTTTACTGCAAAGGTTTCTCAACTGCCTGTACAGCTAGTAGCTACAGACCTATCTATACACTTTTGTCGTATGCATCGCTTCAGTCTCAAGAAACAGCATACCGTAAAATACCATCTCAAATCAATGCATGGCAGTAAAAATCATTAAAAGTCACTTCCTCGGAAGCCGTGCACACAAATCATCGGGAAAACCAAACTTTTTAAGTCGTCGAGTAAACTTGTTAACAATGCATTAAAATACAAGTATTTTCAAGGACAAACATTTGATGGGATTACTCCATCGGTGCATTGTGTTTGCCATGGCATTGCAAACACATTAATCGATAAGAGTTATTAAACATTTGCAAAAAACACACGGTTATTATTTTACAAATTATCAGGAACCGAACGGAAGTGTTGACATATCTTCATTAATTTTTATCCGTAATGGAGCATTTATAGTTTAAAAGTGTGTGAGCGAGAGATAGAGAGAGTGCATTGCGGTGCTAACGGTTATAATTATTGGAGGTGCAGAAGATAGATGAGAAAGTGCAATTGTTTTGAAGAGAGAGAGAGGTATGGAGTATTAAGATAAACTGACTCAGGCAATATATGTCAAAAGAAAAAGCTGCAGCAGCTGCAAAATCACCCTGCAGCAAGGCTGCATCAATATCAAACAAAAGAGAAATTTAATCTTGGCAGACAGGTAGTTTCTGTTGTATGTAACTGCAGTGACTACTGTGTGAAAATGCATAGCAAAAAAAAAACAAAGATTACATCCTATGCAGCCTGGCTGCAGGATGCTGCAGCCCCCTCAGTATCCTTTATTTGGACACGGTACTTTAAGAAGGTATAAAATAACTACCTAATTTACTCAACAAACCAACATCCCAACTTTCCATACCACCTAGATTGAAATGGATTAGATACATTCTGTACTGAATGCTGGAATAGATCATAAGATTTCCTACTGGTAGATTCAGAAATTTAAAAATTTGCTGAACAGTATACAGTATGCAGAAGTTGGTCAACAGGGATGTAAACACTAAAAGATCACTCTTTTTTTTTTAAACAAGGAGGATCAGAGTGTAAATGCATTGATGAGACAGGTAAGGAAGGCCGTTTAAAAAGTAAATACTAAGCTAAGCTGCTGCCTACAGGCATCCTTTAATCTATCAACAAAAAAAGATCATTCTTGCCTTTGATACTACAAGGAGACCGGGGTCCAGGACAAGCCACTGCAATGTGGTGTTCCAATCTGTGATATTACACAAGGCATTTACTGGTATTAAATGAAAACAAAACTTCCAAGTAGATGAGGTCAGACTGGGACCATATTAGACCAGCATTTGCCTTATTCCTTGTTGTTTTTACTCACGTACGACGTCTTCATCGAGTTCTTCGTAGAAAGCGCACTGGCAGATTTGAAGCAGCAGGGATGATGGAAGACTGGTGAAAGCGTCTAATTTCTGGAGCCGCAAAAATATTACATGGAGGTCTTTCTGGGTTCTGTCCTGTGGACTGCGAAAATAATAACGTAAAATGAAAAAGAGGATTATAAATACGGACACAAAAATAATCAAGAAATTGAACTGGGATGGAAGGATGGATGGCATTTTTGAAATAAGTTTGGTGTTTTTGAAAATATTCAATGTTATATATATATTGCTATAAAATTCCACATGATAAAGTAGTTTAAAGTTTAACACTCTAAGTAAATCAAGTTATTTTGGGGGTACTCAATTTGACAATTCAAAAACCTTGAATTCTGGTCCCTGCTGACTTCAGAAACTTCCAAAAATCTTTAAAACCAACAAGATTTTAGTGGATCAAAAATTAACCTGGAATTATAGTAATAGTGAGTGTTAGCTCAGTGGTTAACGTTGGTGCCTTTTAATCATAAGGTCCCGAGTTCGAGTCACTCCAAGATTAAAGTATGTCGTCCAGTTACAGAGTTGTTGACAATTGACAATTCATAATCATGGACCTTAAATATGAATCTAAGAGACTGACTTCGGTTAGCTTGCGGCTATGATAAGCCAATGAGGCTTCTTCGCGAGTTCCTGCTTGCAGGAGGATCTAAAATACATACATACATACATACGTACATACATACATCAGCTTTGAGAATTGCAGATTGGAAGGTAGAGGAAGTGGGTGTTGACCCTGAAGGAGGTCACCGAGGGTGCAGTGCTAAAATGTATCAACTTCTGTCAGCTAGTTTGATTTGAGTGCATGTGTAGAATGGAGACAGGTAAGAGAGGAGTGAATTAATTATGCGATTACTTTGGAAACCATTATTCTGGTGTAAGAAGTCTTCACAATTGTTTTCACACAAAGCGAATCTGTCTTCAAATATTTGGCTTTCTTATCTCCAAACCAACAGATAAGGAAGAATTCAACCACTTTCGGTTTTGCAGTTATCAAATTGACAACTGTTCTTTAAAAATGTCATGAAAATTCCTGAATTATTATATAATTTTCATTCCTCCCGCCCCCTCCCCCCACCCCCACTGTCCCTTAATACATGGACATTTTTGTGAGTTCACATAAAAGCTGCTCTTAAAAGTCATATTTGCAGTAACTGAAATGATATGTGTTGTAATACAGGAAATTAGTGAGAACTTGATTTAAAGTATTGAAATATGATTGGCTTCGTTATCATCGTAACATACAGACAAGAACTGAAAATATTTATTACGGAGCCGTGGCTAGATTTCAGGTACATACACAAATTACTGATCGAGCTGCAGCACTGCAGTGACCTACACTGTGAGGAACACTGTAGCAATGGCTCCTAGTAAAACTATTCAATGTCTAGGCCTCCTGCGACCAACAGAATCATTTTCAAATTTATTACAGCGACTGGATGTTTCATCAATGCAATTGCCCGTGGGATAATTTTGTTATGAAATAGTTTCCAACAATGCAGAGCCAAATTTACTTGGACGGAACTAATATACCTTCTCCCTTTTCCTATATCTCTCACTTAGAGTTTATTTTTTAGGGAGAGAATTCACAACAATGTTAACTACTTGGTTACTTTAACGACCTTCATACTCTCAAGCTAGTATGAAAACTAATTGAATGAGGAATAATTTTTGTAGTTGACTCTCACATTGAAGTTTACCAAGCGAAGGGCTTTTATCCTTAATTGAATTTTTTTATTATATGAGACATCTCGTAAGGTTTACAGAATTCTCCGGTAAAAATCTACGGTAAGCACACTTCTTCATATACAAATATAACACACAGATTTGTTCAATTCACGAATCGAGAAATTATCTCTTTTGTATTCAAGGCATCTCCTCTTTAAGAAATCAGTTTTGAGAAAAATTTACATTATTGACTAGATTTAAATGAAATACTGTATATTACCAATCATTAAGGTAAATAATTTTCATAAATTTAGAAACATGTAAAGAATGCTCTTATTTAAAACCTTTCCAGCTTGTCCACATTTACGAGATCAGGGGTGACTGAGCACAGACCATGTGGTTGTTGTGTTTTGCTACATTTCCAAACGATGAAAGGCCAGGCAGTTGACCGATGCTACGATCAAGCGAATGTGGGAGGTGCATGGCACTATTTAAATTGACCTTGGATCTGGGTTTCTCATCCAGGGACAGTCCATGGTTTTTCCATCTGAAAATTGTTCTAGTTGGTTTTCCAAATCCAAAACACTTGAGCTAACACTAAAAACTTAGCATTCTCATACTTTTAGATGCGGTGATATAAACCAGTGATGTACAGTATAATGAACTTGATTCAATTCCCAACATTTCCTATACACACTTTTATATCATTTGTTAATGACATGCGGAAAGCAAATTTCATAGGAAATTTTATTTCAATTTTATTTTATTCAAGAAAATGTAGACCTCACAAGCCAAATATCTAATGAACTACATGTATCAGAGTATTCATAGTTTAATTTATCCAAATCAACAGGACAAGCTGCTCATTTTTTGACACCACTAAAACATTTGACACATTCTAGCAGACCACTTCAGAATGAACATTGGATCATAAAAGTTGTGTCAAATCCTTCTGAGGCAACGTGTCAAAATGAAAAGCTGCAGCAGCTGCAAAATCCCATGCAGCAAAGCTGAAGTAATATAATGGAACTAAAACGATGAACTAAAACAAAACAATGAACTAAACCAATGGAAACCATCTAAGCAGATTTACCAGAAGTGCCTAAATGTGTAACATGCTTGAGACTGCCTATAATGTATGAAAAAGTAAAAAGTAAAAGAAAAAGTAAAAAGATAACGTTCTGCACAGCCTGGCTGCAGGATGCTGCAGCCCCCTCAGCATTCTAGTAGTAATATCCACAGCCTATAAAATACAACGACTGTATAACCTGAAGTGTTGTGTGTATCGTTCTCTGGTCAAATATCCATCAAACCAACCGCTACGAATAGATTGTGATTACATCATAGACACTGACCATACACAGAAGAGCTTAGTGTCATGTGACGCTAAATCTCTTTTATACAATCTCCGTAATATTTCATACCTCAAAGAATAAGAATTTATTTCTCTTTTTACCTGTAAAACTGCATTTTGACATAAGATATACATGACAAAACATGTACCCAAAAAATTTGTCATTTCCATCTCAAAGATATGTACATTAATACAAGCTGCTACCAGCAGGGAATTTCTCATTTACAGTATCCTTTAATAGCAGCTAGTCCTCAACTGCATTTTGGTTTGACCAGTTTCATCTATTTTAACAATGTTTTCAGTAAATGAACAAGTATTAAATTTGCAATTGTATATAGGTCAGACACCCATTAATAACGAGCAGTATATTGGATTTCTTTTTGGTTGGCGAACCTGGGGAGACTGTCAAATCAAATACAGCACATCATTCTGCTAGCCAATCTTGATGTCCGAATTTAATCTCAAATTACAACCACGTCCAGATGAATCGAAGAAGCCCGTCCGTCCGTGTCGAAGGATTTCTCGATCGCTTTCGCCTTGGGTAGACAGGGAGCAGGCAGTAAGAGTTACGAGTTAAAAGACCACTGTAGTAGATAAGATAGTAATGTCTGATTGTAGTAGGTACAGTACACATGTAGTAGGTACACAATGGAGTGTTAGCTCAGTGGTTAATGCCGGTGCCTTCCAATCATAAGGTCCCCGGTTCGAGTCACTCCAAGATTAATGTATGTCGTCCAGTTACAGAGTTGTTGACAATTGACAATTCATAATTATGGACGTTAAATATGAATACATGCATCCATGTACAGAGGGAATTTAAGATCTCACAATTTTTTTTACATGGAACGCTCTCTTTCACAAATTTTTTATGCCGATGCAATGAGTTTGATTTATTTCCACATAATATAAATACAATGGTGAATAGTTAATATACAAGGAGGTGGAGGAGGACTGAAGCAGAGCTTTTACGAGCAGTCCCCCTTAAAAAACAATAAACGAAAAAATACAAAGGTTAAGTAAGTGAAAGAGAAAAGAGAAAAGAACAAAGAACATAGAAAAAAAGCAAGAAAGAAAATATCTCTGCTTAATGATCATAACCGTTAGGTAAAATGGATTTTATTTTTTGTTTGAAGCAATGAATACTTTTGGATGTTTTTTATTGTGTTGTCCAAACTATTCCAGATTGTAACTCCAGAATTAATAAAAAGTCGATGAGTCCTCTCGGAAGTAATCAAATTAATACGGATGCTCAACACCCTGCCATGAGCCAGCATAAAAATAGTGTATCTAGTGTATGTTACGGTTGATTTTCAGTGGCGGAGCGTCCATACAGTCAGGGGGGGCGGATGCCCCCCCCTGACGGACTCAAATGAACTGCTGGCGCCCTTTTCAGCTTTTACTACTTTTTACTTATTCGCGATTATTGACTTTTTTATTGCTCTCTCATCTACCTATTGACATTTGTCAAATTTTGTTGGTGTAATTTTCTGACAAAATGGCGATTATTCTTCGTTTATCTGCAAATTAGCAAGGCCTGGAAAGGGTCATTTCCTGCGATCTAGGGAGTATCTTTACTCAAAAATTTTCTGTACGCTCCGCGCCAACCTGTGGTGGCGCTCCGCTTAGATAGTGTCGAAAGCGCCCCTACAGACCATTCTCGCCCCCCCTGACCAATATCCCTAGCTCCGCCACTGTTGATTTTGATAAC
Organism: Apostichopus californicus; assembly: GCA_020650975.1. NCBI lineage: Eukaryota > Metazoa > Echinodermata > Holothuroidea > Aspidochirotida > Stichopodidae > Apostichopus > Apostichopus californicus. The sequence continues at coordinate 13,413 of JAIPMN010013278.1, read as the reverse complement.
ATGTATGATGCTTTTACACATGCAGTGATATACCATAGCAATGTTAGTTCCTTTGCTTTCCTACAGTTAGTAGTCAAGTGTCACTTCAATAAAAAAAAATTGGAAATTTGAAATGTGACATTTTGATATTTATGCATACATATTCGATGATATTTAATACCGATATCCCATAGCAATGTATTGGTTTATTCACTAAGATAGGTCGTCAAGTGTAGTGCACTTCAAAAATAATTCACGGTGTGAACAATTAAAAGTTCTAAATTCAACATCCATAACATAGGTGTTCAATGCTATCTAATACAGGCACCCACAGCAATTTAACTTAATTAACTTCATTGTAGTCAAGCTTCACTACAACTAATACAATGAAAGTTGAAAATTTGAAATTTGATTTGGATAACGAGATCGATGCTATTCGATACTGACATCCCATAACAATGTGAGTTCATTAGTTTCACTAATTAAGTTTTCAATTCAAATAATTAATTAAAAGTTGAAAATTTTGAAATTTGGTTTTGAGTATGAAACATATTTTTGGTGTTATTCGATACTTATATTCCATAACAATGTAAAGTTCATTACTGTAGCTTCACTGTCATTATCGAGTTTCACTTGAGAAAATAATAAAGCAAAAGTTTGGAAGCTTGAAATTTCCCACTTTGTCCCGCTTTTTGCCTACTGTTCCCACATTTTTACATGTGATTTTTAGTACTTTATGAAAAAAGTGTCTGGATGTGAATCTGTTGAGAACCAATGAAGGTGATAAATATGGTTCCCAAATTTATCGCATGCTGAGAATTGGTACAAGTTTTCAAACCTAATATTTTCCTAGATGTCAAAATGCTCCATGCTGTTTCTAGGTGTAGAGGAGGGTTCATTTAGACATTTAGGGTTCAATTAGACATTTAAATAAATCTCAGTGAGGGGAAAATGAGTTACTTTAATTAGCACTAACAATTTTAAATGATGGTTTGCAGTTTCATCGCCAGGTATTGATGAAATTTGGAAAAATGAAGACATTTTGATGAAGTCCAATCATTGTTTACGTAGTTGTGCTCTTCCATATGATTTCACTTCCAATTTTCTGAATGACGTCAAACTGGCTGAAGATATTAGGCTAACTTTAAGTACTATGACACGGAAAAGTGTGCAAATTCCTAATGTGAATTGCACATGATACGTAATACAATGCAAATATGACACAAACCTAGTTTAATGGGGAAAATGTGACATTTTAAATGTGCTCTCACAGATGATAACACATTTAGTTTATTTTATGTATAAAGTTGTTCTGAAAATTAGCGATAAAAATGCCTGGCTTAACCAAAGAAATCTTTAGAAAATAACAAGTTCATAAAATCAGATTAATTGACATAATTATCGTTGGCCATAGCTGTTGGAATTTAACTGAAAATTCCATCAGTGAACAATTTTAGAAATTTTTTTAGAGCAGATTGTAAATTCTAAAATTTCTCGGTCAAATTTTTAAGTTTTGAGTGATGAATGGCAAATTGACAATTAACCTCTTGAAACTGTGCCATATTTACCTGCTGTCCAACTTCCTTTTTCCTTGTGGATTTTATTATTACTATAGAAAAATGGGTGAAAATTTGCTTCATCTTTAGATTGGCTGATTTAGGTCAATATATATAGCTGAGCTTTAAGTACTAGTATATTTTCTCACACCAAAATAACTCATAACATTTTACAAAAACAGACATAAAAAAAAGTGAATGAAAATCTATGCCTCACAAGTGTATGCCCCATATTGTAATATCGCCGACCGCTATCTTTGACTCTGAAGAGCAACGTGAAAGTAAAAATCAAAGTTTGACCCAATTTATACAATAGTAATTACAGAGCACGTCAAGGACAACTTTCCATTGAAAAGAATAAATCGTGCGATATAGGGAACCAAATTGGATAAAATAATCACCGATGGTTATAGCCGAACCAACCAAAATAGCAGTGCTTTCACAAAAGAAAATGAAGGATGAACAATTAGATATAATCAGGTAAGGTTTCAAGTTAATTTTCCAACCAGGTCTCTAAGGACAAACAACTAAATAGAAAATAACCTTCAAAGAGAGGTGCATAGAATATGAAAACAAATTACTCATACAATGGCTAATATAGTCTCGTTTAACACAGGAACCTCAAATAGGTCAAAATTTTGAAGGAAGCGTCAAAATTTGACATGTAGGACATTTTATTTTTTTAGGCTTCAATTCAAAATGTGGCTGGCTTGAATTTAACAGATGCCTGATGTACGTAGATGCGGGATTCTGACAAAATGCTGTGACGGCAGGATATATATGTCGACAATTTCTCTTAAGGTTAATTGATATAGCTATTAATTGGCTTTTGAAACAACAGAGTTAAAAGTCTTTATTCTAGGGTTAGCAAATAGTTGTTAAAGTAAAAAGAAATCTTTATGAGAATAAACTATTTCTTGTGAATTTAGTTCAAAGTCTGGTGGGAACTTGTAGCCCAATTTCACATATATAATGGGATATGGCTTTCGTTTTCTTTTCTTCTTTTCAGGAGGATAAAGGGAGAATCCTATACACTATATTTGGAAACAATCTAGCTCAGTTGGTGATGCTACTATTAAATTACATATATACAATTAACAAACCCAAAAAGTATAGTAAAATCTAGACTGATGGCATCTTTCCCATTGGCATTATACACACAGACACATGTATAGTTCATATAAACTGTAGTATAGTGTATACGACTGACGGCATCTTTCCCATTGGCATTATACACACAGACAATGCATAGTTCATATAAACTGTAGTATAATATGTACGACTGATGGCATCTTTCCCATTGATATTTTACACACAGACAATGCATAGTTCATATAAACTGTATTATAATATATACGACTGATGGCATCTTTCCCATTGGCATTTCACACAGAAATTCATAAAACTGTAGTATATATACGACTGACGGCATCTTTCCCATTGGCATTTTACACACAGACAATGCATAGTTCATATAAACTGTAGTATAATGTATACGACCAACAGTTGTACACTGTACTCTTTCAACATTCTAAGAAACTAAGAACAAGCAATCAGCAGATGAATGAACACTTGTTTGGGTCGAGTGACTTTTCACAACACTGCCACATAAATTCCACCCGGAAGGCAGCTTATTTATGACACTTATTATGAGAAACATTACCATGACGACGGAAGGGCTGCATGACTTGTTCCTTTAACAGTACATGTTATAAATTTTAACAGTTTGTAATTTACAGTTTAAGATCATCCTTTAGATGTTGTTTATATCGAAGTAATGGACCCCCCCCCCCCACCTTATCTATTACTAACTGGGCATCTGAACACTAAATGTAAAAAGGTACAACCACGAGGCAGATTAGTGTGTGAACATGAGACTGTATAATGTACTTTATTTATATGTTCAATTCTCAGTTTACTAAAGTATTTCCCAAAATATTGCAAATATCAAATATATTAAATTTGGTCGCTACGAGCCTACTCAGTATTAATCGCAAATAACATTGCACTTTATTCAAGCTAAATTAAGAGTACACGTCCTAAGTTTTTTCCACCTTAAGTGAAGCTTTTATTGCATTTATATGGTTGTTATTATTCTATCTGTACCATGAATGCATATACAGATCCACTAATACAAACACATTTGTAAACATGCTCAGAAATGTACAACACATAACCTCAAGAACGGGGAAGATTTGGATAGTAAGCTATTCATTATTTCATATGTGGTTATTTGCTTGATTTCTTATCAAACATGGATTCAATCACTAACTGATTTTCTCTACTTGGATATATATATCTCAAATTACCTAAAAAGGGATTTCCTCCCTCTGAGACTCACAACACTGAAGGTTGTGTACAGTTTATCTACGTGAGTCTCTTGTTATAGACTTTTCACCTATAATTTAACATTGTGCTTTGTTTGCAGTTGGAATCAAAGTGCGGGACTTATATATATAACTCGCTTAGAATTTTAACAACAATATTTACGTAATTTATACTTTAAACAAGGAAAAATACATCAAATATCGTCAAACCCAAAAATTTAACAACCTTTCAACGAAAGGCGGTTTATTGTTCCGATCTAGAGATAGCAATTACTTAATTACTGCAATCTTCATGATGAAAAGAATTTGCTCCGTGGTACAATGTTTACAAAACTGAAGCTCCCCGACTACAGGCCTGAGTATTACCGTATATATTATTAAAACATCGAAGACATCAGAATTGCCTTCGTTTCATGATTTTGTTTATTCAGAATATATTCTTAATGCTACTTAAAAAAAATCAGTCGGCCTTTCTGTGTTCGTACTCTGCATTCGATTCATGAGGAGATATTGACGAGATGTTTACATTGCATATATACTACTCTTCCAAATTAGAGTCTCGTAATCGTCGGAGTTCGTATAAAACGGTTTTGAACTCTTTCCATTTTGATGACAAGAAATCCTTGGAGCAGAAGCTGGTAAACATGAGGATATTGATTGAAGGAAAAACCCAAAGAGGATGTTCCGCTGCTTGCATGACGACTTTCAAAATTGAAAGAGAAAGAAGATTGACGTTCTTTGTTTTTATTTCTTTTTATGTTATAAGAAATGGTAAAGAACCACAACAGACAGGTATTAATGATAAGAAATATAGGGAGCCAACAGGAGTAGGCATCTTTCTGTCTTTTTATTCATAAATTAATATATATATATCCCTTTATATTGTACATGCATGAGAAGTTTTCAAGTTTTGACCATTCTTGGACTGGAAGTGTATACTGGTCACAGGAGTCATACAGTGCTATAGGGTTACCAGTCTACTGTAGACACATTAGAACAAGAGTGTTAAGATTGTGAAGATACAGGTAAGCAAATAAATAAGTAAATAGCAAGTTTCTTACACCATACTGTTTCAAGTACAAAATTCTTTCTGGTTTAACATATATACTGTTGGGGCTACGTACCATATTTAGAGAGATTTCATGCTCTTTATCTCTGTTGACCTGAAATGACCTTTGACATCCACATAAAAAAACAGGGCTCTTTCTTATACTCACTAATATAGATATAGGTGTATATTACATCTAAGCTATACTTTTGAAATTATCATGTTTATGAGTTTTTCAGACTTAATTAGCCTAAACTGTTATTCGAAAACAAAGTTTATAGTACAGTGTGTGAATCTACTCCAACAGATTTCCTAACTGTTAAACTAACAGGAGATATGTAAATCAATAAAGGCAAAAGTATGCATAATTAATTTGATTGATTGCCGTAGAATTACTGGAGAAGATTAAAGTAATTGTTCCACTGTTTAATTTAATTGAAATACACACAAATTTTGAAAATTGTTTTAGCTTACATTTATTAATATTTCCGATTCCTAGAACCGTAACTATTTAAGCAAATATTGCTGTGGAAATACGAATATTTCAATTGTTTCAGGAAGATATCAGGATACGTATTTCATGATCGGATATGTAATTTATGTAATAGTAACAAATTGGGCGATAAATTTCATTATATTTTAGAATGCCCAGCCTTTAAGAAAGAAAGAAATCTTTACCAGAAATCATATTTTAGTACCAGACCCAACTCAATTAAGATGCATGACCTTTTTTCAAGGGAAGTCTGAAGTCGTTATTTCCAATTTAAGTCAGTTTTGTGCTAAGATAATGGAACCTTCCAGTACTTGATTTCCATCACAATTGCCAGCACTGACTACTGTAGTGCTGGTGCCATCATGTACTGCAAGTACTGCTCTCTGTAATATTGTAATATCATCTGCAGTTCTGTTGTCATGTTCTCATGTGACTGCTATCTGTATTACCTTATTGTAGTATCTCATTTTGGTTTCCCAAAAGGGAACACTTTGGAGTTACTCTTACCAACCTTGCATAATTGTGCGAAGGTGGCCCGTGGATTGCAAAGTCTGCAATTTCTACGACACGTATCGTGAAGTCGGTCGTTACTATTATGCTTAGATTCATCAACACGGCAGCCATATAGAAACGTTGTACTCAAAGCCGAAGCCAAAGTGAATTAATCAAGTAACACATGATCATCCGGAGTCTATGCATGGTACTTTCTTCAATACCGCCCTCATTACGTTTCGGGGAACATTTCATGCTGTAGTGTTGATTTTTTGTTGCATTTTTGTCTCTTATACCTCCTTTGGAAGATACATAGAAAAAATAAACTGAAACTAAAACAATATAGAAATTATGTGTGATGAGTCAGCGCCATAGAAATATATAAATATATTTCAGGACTACTCTCTGTAATCTTTTATTATTTGCAGTTCTGTTGTCATGTATCTCTCTTGTGACTGCCATCTGTATTACCTTATTGTATTATCTCCCCTTTTTCATTATTATTATTTTTTCTTTCTTTCTGTTGCATTTTTGTCTCTGATACCTCCTTTGGAGAATACTCTGAGAAATAAAATGTACTGAAACTCAAATTTGAAATGCACACAAATTTGGAAAATTGTTTCAGTTTACATAATTATGTAAAATGAGACAGTGTATCATCATTGGTCCTTACTTTCCTTCGTCCGGAAGATATTTTAGATTTTAGTCACGTAGCAACCAGCCATGCATGAGCATATTTGTTAGGTACTGTTGCACTGAATTTGTTTTCCTGTTTTTCAAGTGCTATGACATACAGTATATCAAGACTAAAATTTCTGCTTAAAGTCATCCTTTTTAGTTACAGATTTTTTTTTTTACATGGAGGGAGAAATCCATAGTTTTAAGTGGATGTAATTCTTCTCGCTTTGGAATCGGTTTTCGACGGAATGAAATTTTCTGCTTGAAAGCGCTTTCTTGAAAATTTGACCAGGTAGAGTAATCTTGTCAAGTAAGATAAGTTTGGAGCCAGCAGTCCACTTGAAGACGATATCGTCCGAAGCATCCCATGAAAGGTAAAAATCCTTCCACTGGATCTGGATTTTGGCAAAGAGCTTCGAATATAAAAAATGTCCCCACAAATCACCCATTTCTGTTCTTCCTGCACAGCTGATCTGTTGGTCTTACCTACTGAGTCATTTACACTTCCCAAGACACAAATGGAGATGTATGGATCATCTTCCTCTACGAGCAGTACAGTGAGACAGACCAGCTTGGTGCATGTGTTGTTCCTCACTACCTGAGCTAGAAACAATACCTGCTGGCCTGTTGAAGCAGTATTGATACATCGTTTATATTGTACGTTATAAATTATTCCTTATCAAGACATTAACTATATTTTCATTTATGTATAAACTTTGTTTTTCCTTGGGAATCCATTACTTTGTTAAGCCTGTAATTGGCTTTATAAAGGACTTCCCTCCAGATTTACATATTTAAAATCTGTGGAAAATCAAATAAACAAACAAAACAAGGTATCTATTGCTTGCAAAAAGAATGCACAACTGTGACTAAAAGTGCTCACAAGTCTGACAGAATATCTAGTTGAAATGTTTGTTGCTGCATATGAGTAATGTTATTGAATATGCATATGATACACGTATGACTATGTTACGCAATAAAATATAACAAGATGTTAATACTCAACGTCGACTGTGTTCTACTTGATTGCTCAAAGTACTCATTATTTAAACAAAGAAACAGGACAATATGGAAGCTTGCACGAGTTTAACCCATACCATGTGCAGAGCAAGTAAGCAAGCTGTGCTGAGCTAGTGCATGAGACCTCTTGCTAGTATATAGCATGCACAAACATGACTAAAATAATGATCACAAGTTAACATAATTATCTAGTTGAAATGTTGCATACAGCTTGTATGCTTGCATTTAGTAGCTTAAAGTTACCCTGTTAAAAGCAAGCTTTAATGTAATACCCTGAGTAGATTAGCAACCTTCGTGTTATACCCTGCACAAATTAGCAAGCTTAATGTAACAAGCTTAATGTGCGAACCGACTCGCCAGCTGAGGAAAGGTTTCGCATGTTATTTGCAAGTTAATTTTTCTGTAATGGATAGCCTTTCCATTTTTGAATAACTGAGATTCTTAAAGGAATTTTAAACTTTTTAACAGCTGCCTCCTTCAATCTTACAGATAATACATTCTCACGGTCAGAGTCTCTTTTTAAAACTAGTTTTCATATATGCAGGCACTCATTAAACAAGTCTGTGCTTTATACTAAATATGAAAAACACTATCTTACAACCTGGGCTAAATGCTGTGTCTGAGCACAACTTCACATACTTACAGAGAAAAAATCAATGGCCCCTTGAAACAGGCGAGAGGAAAAACAAGAATCAATATCCACGAGATTGAATGAGATGGTAAATGAAAGATTACTCACGATAATGTTCACCTTGAGAACCATGGAAAGGTTAAAATGTGATTAGAAATATTCCGCTTAACGTTGATTTTTTAAAGAGCTGTAAGCTTCGCATAACATCTGTGAAAACAGTTTCAATGACAACAGGCTTAAGACGAAACCTTAAGAGTGGACTATGTAATTTACAATGTCCTTTTCTCATTTTGGGGGGGGGGGGGGGG
>JAIPMN010013276.1:1057-11780 GCA_020650975.1 Apostichopus californicus | reverse complement strand
TATATATATACAGCCTTACAAAAGACAGATGGTGTGTGTATTGACATTACTCCATTACAGCTGTTCCTCGTTAAATGTACGGTCATTACCATATAGTTATATGTATACAGTAAAAACGTTATAGTGATATCCATATATTTATATATATTTATATATATTTATAAATATATATACAAAACGCGCTGTGGAGTTAACTTGGTTGTTTACTACAGTTTCAAGGTAATGACTTTTCGTTACCAACTACAATTATGTATATAAATGGAGCCACATGCTTGTATGATGGTTGAAACTTGCCTACTGCTGACAGCAAAACTACAAACAATTTAAACCAAGTCATTCTTATTACAATGTTACTTTACTAAGTTTTAATGATGATAAACGTAATATGTAAGCAATTTGGAATATACTTAATGGCATCCTGCATAAAAAAAAACTAAAAAAAAAAAAAACTAATCCTTCTGATGTGTTCGTTACTCTGTTGTGGTCAAGAAATTAACAATGTACATGAAATCGATTTTAACGCGGTTTTAATAATTTTTTTGTCAACCTACAGAGCCTTCCTTAAGCAGTTCCAAATGCTGCTAAACAACCTAATACTCCGTCTTGGATATCCAATCCTGTTTCTATTTTTTGTTTGTTTATCTCTTTCCTATAATTGAATCCGAAGTTACTAAGTTTGCGCTTTCTTTTCTCGGCAATAAGCTAAATCCGCTGGTATTGCCAAGCTCAGGACAAAATATTTATCAAGGGTGTTTGTTATTCCTTTTATTTCAAAACCACTGGCTCATATCTTTCATAGCTCTTGGCCACATTGGTCTTGATATTCGTGTGAGCAAACTGCATCATTACGGTGAAAAAGTGAAAGTGGTTTTGTTTGGCTTATCAGTTGATTGTCTTATAGATACCAATTATACATATTTTAATCGTACATGTTCCGATAATTAACTCGTCGGTGTGGAGTTCCTCATACAGGGTTCAATTTTGGGATCACATTTTTATGCATCATATTATACGTGTATGATATTTGTGATGTTTCTATTAAAAAAATCGCTTGTTTTTTTTTCCGCTGACGACACGGATATATATATTGTTTGCACCGAGATTAATTTTGATATGTGCTTCATATTTACTGTCAGTTTATATGAATTGAGCAATTATTACGATTGATTTGCATGACAACAAGCTAACCATTTTTTTAAACCATCGATAAAACAAATTATATTGCTTTTGGCAGTTCTGCGCCGGGGTTACTAATCTCTATGTCATAATGAATTCTGCGTCACCTCATTATGGTTAATAAATACCAAATTCTTAGAAATTGTTAAAGATTCTTCTCTTTCATGGCATGGTCACATTGATCATATTTTACTAAATAAAGTCCAATAATATTGTTTCTAAAATTATAATCAATAATTGAGAAATCTATCCCAAGATTTGTTTACTTAAGTCTTATTCTTCCGTTTTCCTCTTATTGGTCCACTGTCTGGTGTGGTATACTTCGAAAACTAATCACAACAAGCTGTATATCCTTCAAAAGATAGTCATATCTCTCTTTTTCTGCAACTCTGGAAATACAGGTGGCTTACTTGCTGCCTTGAAACATGCTTAAACTTGATGATCTTATTTCCTAAAATATGTTACCTTTACGTTATCGTTCACTGAAAAATCTTCTTCCAACTTTGTCCAATTCTTTTCATTCTATTAACTTCTCTAAATATACCTACAACGGCAGACAAGCCAGTACTTAATGTATATCTTTATGTTATAAGCTCATAGCATCTATAGTTTAAAGTGTCGTTATACCTCACGGGAACAAGCTAAAGAGAGTCTGTATAGGCCCCAAATTATAGCATGCTGTAATTGCTAGAAGTTTTCTAAAAGTATACTTTCCTGAAGGTCTTTACTCTCCAAATTGTCCTCAGACATTCTAAATGAACACACAAGATGTTTGAATGTCCAACTGAGGTTAATTTCCTCCAGGTTGATAACAAAAATACTTTAAGAATTTTGACCGAAGGTGACCATGTTTGAAAATCTGGCGTATTTTGGGGCCAATACAGCATACCTTTAATACTCGTAAAGACAGTCCTTCTTCAGGGGTCATCTGAAAAATTTAAAAATTAAACATTACGGTCTCTCAATTATGTCCGCTACTTGTAATTGGGTGTGAGGAGGTAAGGGGGGTGGGGGTTGGGGTGGGGGGGGGGAGTGACGAGAGGTTGCTTTGTGTATAGTATTTTCGCCTCATTTTCATTGTGTATTTAGCATTCAGGGAGTATTCTACTTGTTCAGCCCTCAGGAGGGTTTGGTTTACTTCCTTTCACTTTTCGTATGATTTGTACTCTTCATACTTTTCGTTTCTTTGTACTCTAAATATGGTAAATCAAATGAAAGCATAAATAATATGAATTTCTACTTTGTGTAGTGCAAGTATATGTACATATGAACAGATTTTCCCGTATAGTGAACGGACCACAATTAGAGTAGTGTTCATCCGCTCGAAAGGTTAACCATTGTCAGAGAAAAGAGGTAAAAGTACCTAAGGTAAAGCTTGTTTAAGCATGTTATCAGTTACTGTCATTGTTTATTCTGCCTTTATTATATATGAAAGGGCATAATTTAAAGTACAGATGGTGTGAAAATAGGGAGGACTGAAGGTGATATAAACCATTTTAGAAAACCATTGGTTAAATGTTGATATTACTCCGAGCGAGCAGATGGAAGGGTGGGGGTTCAAACTTGCTCCTCTTCTAGCTCAAAATCTAATCTGTCATGATGTGGAAGTTTGCCAGTGCCATGATAGGCCAAGATCTCAGCTATCATGTGGTGGGTAGGATATACCAGTTGAAAACTTCGATCTATGCTTTGGCAGGTCTTGAAAGTGACGAATTTAGTGTGTAAGTCAATGGAACAATTCATTGTGGTGCGAGACCTATAATGATCCTCGATCTTTGAACATCGTGAAGAGAGAAACTGGTTGGACCAAGCACAAGGCTCAGTTCTATAGTATTATGCAGAATAGTGGTGGAGCTGTACACTGAACTAAGAGACCCGGAATTTTAGCATCTGTCAATATTAGGTATATGCCAGACGGCCAAAGTAAGGTTCATTTTTCATCCAGAGGAACCCACGGTTTTCCAATCTGAAATGGTCTTCCAAATTACAAAGAGTCTAAAATGATCTAAAAACTTAAAATTTGGAGTATAAGTCATCAGCCATTCGGCTCAAACTTTCAAGACCTATTTAGAGACTATAAGCTATATGATAGGTTCCGCGACACAACAGTACTTGTTCACTGTATAAATATACCACACGCAATCGACAGCATAAATTAGGTCTAAGTTTTCTGTATAGTGAACAGGTTACATGGGGCAGAGGGATCTAGAAAAAATGTTTTTGTTTTCTGTGTGTGTGTGTGTCCAAGTAGAAACAACTGCAGGGGGTGTCGCCAACAATTATTTGCTCCACTCGACTTTGACACTAAACTCGTCACTTTCCAAAGCCGCTAGAGCATAGAGCAAAGTTGTCAACTGACATTTCCTACCCACCATATGATAGGTCATGGCTTGGGTTAGCACAGCACATTCAACTTTTGCCACCATAACCCTTCAGATTTTCAGCTAGAATAGCTCAAAAGTTTATCATAGAGCTACCCAACCCATCTGTCAGCTCTCGCTGCGGAATCTTCTTTTTCCACCCAGGATTTTCTAGAATGCCTTAAATCACATTCAGTCCTCCAGATTTCTAGATCATCAGTAGTTAATTTCGTCCTCTTCAACATCCAAGCATAAAAAAATGATGACGACTCTGAAAATACCAAAAAACAACAACAAAAAATCAATACAGTAGGTCACTTTAGGTTTATAATTTTCGACAAATGGAGGCGGACGTGCACTACTCTAATTGCGTTGCTGTTACCTGTGGACTATGGAGTTCATCTCTGACTGTCATATGGAACGCGAAAAGCGGGAAAAAAAGGAGTTGATAACAGCAGCGTGTTTAGTTAGTAACTTCGTAGCGATGGTCGATGATATCAACTGGGTGATCATAGTTGTAACGTCATAGTAACCATGAACAAAATACACCGGCATGAAGAACAGTGTTATTTATAACTTAGTATTTATGATGCAGTTTCACAAAACGGAAATCTAACCCAAATCGAGGCTTTCATATATAGTAAGAAAGGCTTTCGTAGTATAACAACTGCTTTTGAATTGAGGACCTTTGAAGAGTTTTTGAAATACATCAGCAAGTATACTGAGTTCTATTCACTCCGTGTTTGCACGTGTCCGCCTTCTCACAACTTAATAAGCCTGCTGTAAAGAAAAGAAAAACAACCTTACTTTTTCTTTCTTTCTTTCTTTTTGCTATAGTGAACTTATATTTGAGAGATTCGTCACCTTTCCCCATCTTCTATCACGACTTATAGCCTTTGATATAACAAAGAGCAAAAATAATTTTAATGTGTTTGTATTTGTTTGTAATGGATTGGTGAAGGTCGTTTTCGGCGGATTATATGTCATGTAATCTGAAAGTGAACTAAAGTGCACCTAAACTATCCCAATTGAAACAAATTAGATAGTAAGACAAGGTTACTCTCATTATCATATATTTACGGTACTAAAATGCTTCCTATATAAGCTCCCGTAAACCCGTGGGCTTTTCTCCCTTTGGTTAATCCATGGAGCTATAAACAGAGGTTAATCGTAGCCAAACAATCACACCATCCTAAATTGACAAATGAAACCAATGAACCGTGATGTCAGGCGACTCTAACATATAGACCTTGTTATTTCTTTATTTTATACAGCAATATACATAGAAACTCACACTGCATACATGTTGTTAACTATACCAAACAGCAAAAACCCACGGAAACCATATCACGCGAAGTAGCAAATAACAAGAATCTGACATGGCAGACCGAAGTATCTTACTTGAAAATGGTGAGATTATCTTGTGTGTAATTATTATAAAAGAACTATGAAATAATTCACTTGCTATAGTCTGCTTTACGTTTCGTCATTATATTTCAGAGGCCGTACGTTACCCATTAAGTTTGGATTTTTAGCTGATAAAATATCGAAAACTTAATGATATAAATATTACATCTTTTAAATGACTCCCTTATAATTATAATTATGTAGTGTTAACTATCAACGTCCTCTCTCTCTCTCTCACTCTCTCTCTGGGTGAATAGTTACGTAGTGAGATGTTAACTGACCCATCAGTACATCAAAGTAAATATCACATTTTCAAAGTATCATATTTTCAAAGTTACTACGTATACAAAGCATATGAATTATTTCATATTTTGGTACATAACTTTTCTTTAAGGTATCGTTCTCGTAAAGCCTAAAGGTAATGTCAAGAGAACTAATAATATATAGAATTAGATCCTTCTATATGAACCAAAGTACTATAATATTATACGGGTATGATTATAGGCGAATATCTTACTGCACTCATAACATATACAAGTGGTTGCTGCATAAAGAAAAAATTCAATAACGTTGCTCTTGATATGATAAAGTAAACATCATAAACGTCATCAAACTATTTATATTCAGTACACTTATTCTTGGTGTTGATACTGCGGTATAGGCTACCCTTCAACCCACAGTAAGTGTATGTTGAATGTTAATAGCATATAGGTATAATTAGTATATTGAAATTCTTTCGAATTTCTTCATACCAACTAAAGCTATCTTTCAGGAAATGCTTCACCAGAATGAAATTTAATATCAAACATTGAAACACATTACTTGTTACAGAACAGCTACCTGATGTGGACGATACTAGATATCCAGCTTTGGCAGTTCCTCCACCCTCTTCAAGTCAAGCTGTGCCGAGGCCAGTACAACCAGGTAAGTACACTTATTCTTGATGTTGATACTGCGGTATAGGCTACCCTACAACCCACAGTAAGTGTATGTTGAATGTTAATAGCCTATAGGTATAATTAGTATATTGAAATTCTTTCGAATTTCTTCATACCAACTAAAGCTATCTTTCAGGAAATGCTTCACCAGAATGAAATTTAATATCAAACATTGAAACACATTACTTGTTACAGAACAGCAACCTGCCGTAGACAATACTAGACCTCCAACTTTGGCAGTTCCTCCACCCTCTTCAAGTCAAGCTGTGCCGAGGCCAGTACAACCAGGGATTCGTTATGGCAACCAGGTACAACCACTTCAACGTCCAGCACAGACTCACACTATTAGAAGAGCTGTATCGGTCCAACGGCCACCGAGAGTTAGGGTAAGTACAGGTCCAGACGACATACGATAACAAGTATTGCGTTATCATGATTGATGTTCAAGATAGCAGCTGAATATGTCGATATCAACTTGAATTTATGGTGGGACCATTTATAACGGTTGCCCAATTATTCTACCATATTTTGTTTATGAATAATAAGTTGGTCTAACATCCACATAATTTCTCCCTTGGCTTACACATGAAAATCGTCAAAGGAAAGCGATCTGTTATATGTTTTCACTAAGTGAATGCTGGCACTCACTGTTACTGTAACGTTTGTCAAACGTATAGCATCATACATTTTCTGTATCATGACCATGTATATTTTTTTAACAATATGAGTGCCCAAAGTTTTCGGAACCTGTTAGCCTCAGCCTCTTTTCTCATTTTTAAACCAAGTTCAGTTCTTCGAATGTCTTAAGTTGTATAATACACATGCAATACTTGACCGTTTTTAAAAAAAAAAATCTTTGGTTGTTGCCCCGCCTGTATTTTCATTCACGCTTTTCAACATACAAGCCACATTGATCAAATACTGTTTGCTAACATATCGATACAAGGTATTGGTTTGTTGTTGCTTTTTGGCAATATTCCAACTAAGGGGGAAAAGCAAACGAGAGGGATGGTTGGGGGGGGGGGGGTGGTTGGTTGAAAGTTGGAGACAATCTATTCGTGTCTCAGTGTCACCCCGTATCTCAATGTCACCCCGTTGATTTTAAAGTAGGGTTCAAAGGTCATTACACTTTTTAGTTCTGTAATACGTCACGAAAATATTCGGTTTACTATATAAGCTCTGGAATCGAGGTTTCATACATAGAGTATTTCTTTACCACAAGGGTATTTTTTTCTCTCTTCAGGTAAATTTTACTCCGGCGATGGAAACCGCGTTCCGAAAAACTGCTAGGACTGTGATTACCTATTCACTTGTGGCAATCCTGTGTGTGGCACCGGCTCCGTTCGGGATTCCGGCATTGGTATATGCTATTAAGGTAAACTGTTTATAAAACTATTTTATTGATATTTTCCTTAAATTTAACTACCCTCACTTGGTTTATATAAATCGGTTTCTTGAGGGAGGGACGCTGTTTATGGGTACCTCGTATACAATTTGAGAACGACTTAAACATGAGTGGTCTTATACGGCCTAATGGACCAATTCAAGGCCCATTCAGTACGGAAACTCAATAGAACCCTTAAATTCGTAAACGATTTTTTTCTTCTTCAATGCAGTCCATAATTTTGTTACTTTTGATTACAATAATAAAGTATCAAATGGTTGTAATGTATGTCATTGTACATTAAAATGACCTAATGCCTCCATAATCGTGAATAATTTACGGTTTCTGTTTCTTACCCGTCATTTGTGACGATTTACAGGCACTGAAAGGTTACCGGATTGATTACGCTAAGGCACTGAAGCACTTAAAAACATCACGTTACTGGGCCTGTGCTGCTATGTGTATTTTTGGACTAATGACTCGCCACTTTATTATCTTGGTTTGATCAGCTCCGCAGCTCTGACGCTTACGACGTAAATAGAGGGCGGTTAACGAGTTATTCCGAAAACTTTTTCAATTTGGAAGATATCCTAGTTTTCAAGTTTTGTCTTGTAACTGTCATTTTAATTTGTAAATATGTGATGTCATAGAGCCACTGGATCTGGCAACCTTTCATGACTTTTCTCTGCTTCTTTTGTATTTTATTTTATTTTATTTTGTTTTATTATTTCTTTTCAATTTTCAAAGGTGAAATGCACACAGTATGTTGTCACAGATGCCACTGCCACGTTAATGGCATGTTGAGCACTTCATAAGCTTTAAATTCAGCATTGGAAAATCCATCCCCATTAGAGAAAATAAAATATTGTGTTAACTAAAGAGCAAGGTATATAGGGAAGGGAAACACATGGCGTTCGATGATGTCACGTTTAGACTTGATCAAGTCTTCGGCCTGGTTTTTGAAAGAGCATTAAAATCGTTGACATCTCCCAAATGGAATAACAATTGTCTTAGCTGTCTGTGGAAGTTCTTCGTGACAAGTATCTCATATATAGACTAGTTATGATCGAACGATTTGTGTTTCCTTTCAGCTGGCGGTGTCTGTCTGTATTCGTTTACTGCGACAAGAGACTTATATCTCGAGTGTTCTGTGACAGCATCACTCTGAACTTAAAGCAGTTGGTTATATGTCGGCGTATTTGGTGGATATGTTATATTTACCAGCAAGTACCGCTAAATCAAAGAGAAATATAAGGAAAGGGCCCTATAGGGCCCCCCAACGCCAATGGACCTCCGTAAACACTTCCAAGCAAGGCACGGGGTCATTCCTACAAATGTAAACGGTGGGGTGGGAGAGTGGGGTGTTATTCTCATAGAGAATACTAAAAAACATAGACATTCCTTGATAGAATGATTGGTAATGTCCAAATGCGGCTTGTTCAGAAAGCCATCGAAAAATACAAGTCTCGACATGTGACACTATAATAAAATTGCTTATATTCTGTAAATGTAAATATGATTCGCATAAACATTTAAAAAATTAAAAAATACAGCCAAAATTAAGGGAAAATGAAAAACGAAAAAATTAAAAATGATTTCTCTTCCATTATTTATCACTTAAACGATCTTGGATCTTGGATGGTGTACAGTTTCAAATTTCACTATACAGATGTTGTAAAGCTTATACACAAAACACAACATTATATAATGTGAGTGTTTTCATTTTCTGAAGCATCTAAATCTCGAGCAGAAATAAAGTGCAAATTTTACAGCAAAACATTTTGTAAAATGAAACCGATCCAAATGAATTTCTGTTTTTTCTTTCTTTCATCCTTCTTGAGCTGTTGTCCTCTGATCCGATGTCCTTAATCCCACACCGCCTCATCCCAACCAACCGCACACCGCTTCACACGGACACCCCAGACACTACCTGTTTCTACATGAATTCAACACCGCGTAAAAGTGTTTGAGTTCATTATATTGTTCATTGTACTTATATATAGGTGTTTTCAAGCAATGTTATTTCACAAATGCATCTAGTGATTTTTTTGATTTCACTTGTGAAAACGTAGCTCTACGAAACATTAATCAAAGAAATGATTATGTTTCGTACAAAAAAAAATCTCTTTGAGCCAACATCACTCCTTAATCGGTTAGAACCCTTCTTCCCCCTCCTCGTTCTCGAGATTTCGAAAGCTTTGACATCCTTCACATGATCGGCCACGCCCAAATATTCTTCTCAGTCACGGCGGGCCTATATTAAGTTAACTTTCTTTAAAAACTTTTGCAACCTATTTCCACCTCCACCACCCATCCCCTTTTTTTGACAGTGGATTATTTCATTTATTCACATACCACCGAGCATGCGCAATAGTTCATCCTTTATTTATCCCCACCTATATACCTCCATCTCTATCCATTTCGTATCAATATTTTCACATATATATTCTATAGTATAGCTTGATATAATAGATTTACATTGTCACACGCAGTTCCACAGGCTCTAATTTAATTGACTACCGTCAGAACAATCATATCGAGGCAAGGGTTTCATGCGCACCATTCTAAGAGTGATTTCGGAATATTACAAATGCCATTATATATAATGATCGATTCAAGCCAGTACATTGAAACAACGGTCAAGTCTGTCTGTAGGATAAGTAACTTTCTGGTTTTGGCCTGGGACAAAATACAAAAGGAATCAAATTTAAGCTCGTTCATGGCATCGGTTTAAGAAGAAGAAGAAAAAGAAGAAGAAGAAGAAGAATTTTCAACGTGTTGGCATCTCAGTTTCCCAGAACAAACTGGTAAGTATCCCATATAATATTCTGCCTTTCTGTATGTGTAACCTATAGAAGTAATAACACTCCTGTAATCTCGATTAAATATAAATCGAAGCAAACGTTACTGTTAAAAGAGTATCAATTTTATTTTACAACCGTGTAATTTATTTTGCCTATTTTTTTCTGCTCTAAATAGATTTCTTCTCTTAAACTGTTGTATATGATCTAATTTGTAATTTTAATCTACTTTAAGATTGCTTCCAACTTGAATTATCTGCTGTGAGAGTAGAAGTACTGATATAAATGTTTCATTTCCAAAACCCGTTTCATCATGAGTGATTGCTCTTAAAAATTATAGTGTGTAACAAGGGCGTAGGAACCGGTGGGGCTGGGGGGGGGGGCGCCAGCCCCCAGTGAAAAATATGGTGGGGCGGAAGTATCATTCCGCCCCCCCGCTCCGCAAGTCAGAAAACCCCTTTTTCATTTCCAAATAAGAAAAAAATCTCATTTGGAGCACCAAATTGCATCTAAGGCCAGGTGAAAATGCAAAATTATTTACAAAATGGAGTGGGTGTTGCAGTGTGCTATATTGCACCAAATTGCATCTGAGGCCACCTGGAAATGCAAAAAAAATCCAAAAAAAGACCCCTCCCCCAGGCCGGCCATCAGTCTTCA
>JAIPMN010013272.1:0-21893 GCA_020650975.1 Apostichopus californicus | reverse complement strand
TCCTTAAAAAACGTAAGTACAGTACTTTCCCCAAATACTGAAACATTTTGAAAATTTTGAAAATTTTATATTATTATTATTTTGTTGTTGTGAGTGGTGGCATGGCAATGGAAGTAAGATTGTAAAGTTGAAGGTTGAAGTCTTGTTTGAGGCCAAGGCCCCCTCACGCACAGCTTTACAACACGTAACCCCTGATGGTCTGTAACTTGTCACACCCACACACCAACGTGTGCACAATTCAAACAAACCCTCCTGGGCCACTAGAGTGCACCACATCTATGTGTCCCCTGGGGGACTTACCGTAGGGTAGGGTTGGGCGATATTTGCTTTTTACCGTCACGATAAATAGTTCAAAAATTATCGCGATATTTCGATAATTACGATAATTTTTCCCCTAACAGAATTAGCGTAAATGTCGATCTTTGAGTGGACGGAGAAAGAGAGATATATGGAGGGGACATTCAAAGAGAATATCCGAAAAACCTTACGATATTTTTCACAAATATTGATGCTTAGATAAGTGCTTCCTCACAATCAACGAGCCACCCCGAAATTCGCTCCGCTTACGTAAAATTTCTATATATATAACACGAGTTTTTACACACATATTTCCCACTGACACTGGTCACAGAACATAAGTAGGTCATCGACATTCGAACTTGCCCAAGTTTATCGCACCATGAGAACGACACAACATATTGAACATGATGTTACATTTTCCCGCCATCTGGACGCCGAGTGTAAATTTTGGTGTAATATGCAAATTATGAATGGTACTGTGCTGTGCGGTTAAAACTTAACCTATTGCGACACTAATTTTGGGAAGCTGTTGTAGAAGTAACTTTTGTATCAAATGTAAAGTACTGTATGGTACTATAATTTATAAAAGACGGTTTTCCTCAGGTGGTAGGGAAAAGGGGTGTTTCGGTGAACTCAATCTCTTTGTATAGTATTTGGATACTTAAAATGACCATGTACATACAGTTTCTATTTCTCTTTAGTAAGCTCTGTATACTTAGCATTTTTATCCTTTGTGGATCTTTATTGGAATAAATATGAAATGTATTATTTGACGCCAGTATTTAACGGTAAGCATTTCTTAAATTGTTGACTGAGCTGCAAAATCCATTTTCAAAAAAGTCTGTTTTCATGAAGGTTTTATAAAATCGACATATAGCTAGGGTTGGAAAATATTAACTTAACCACATTAATGAAAGTTGTTCTACTATCCAAATAAAATACATGTTTCTCGTACTGAGATCTGAAGAAAAAAAACGGGTGGCCATATTTCTTCTTTTCATGCGCTAATACTAGTTTGGAATATGTGGCAACCTTTACAAAATAATTTTTAAGGATAATTTAGATTTCTTGTAATCCGAATACAGACTCGGGAATCAGGAAAAAGGAGGCCCCTTGCGCGGACGAGAAATATGTTTTGTTTTTAACCGGCCCTGCTTCATCGTTGTTGGGTGAAAGTTTTTTTATTCTTTTCACTCCGTTGGAACCAATGGTAAATTATATAAAAGACACAAGAAACGCTTAGTAATACTTTATTATTTCTTCAAAATGTTGCCAACTATTCAAAGTAAACTTATTCTCCGTGGAACATAACCTCTACAACTGAAAAAAAGTCGGGAAAAGAAAACACTGAATAGAAACCCAATTAACGAAAAACAGTTAAGTTCTATGCCGGCAAACACTTTACCTGCGTCCTCTTCGCTGCTAGGTGAATATCACGTCTTAAACTACGATTTAAGAAACGGCTGTTTCAAACATCTCACTAATTCTTTCGGCGACTTTAATCCCTATTCATTGAGCACAATAGCATTTCCTGTGTATTAACTCGTACAGGGATTATACGAGGTGTCTACGCGGCGTCTACGCGGCAATTTGTTTGTCATCGAGTTTATATGCGATTGTACTTGTTTATACAACTTTATACGATTCTGTGCGCGTAAACATGTCCAGTTATACGTGAGCGTTACTGTAGCAAACATGTTGTAAAGGACGGGTTTGTTACGAAGTTCAAAAGTCAGTAAAAGAAGTTGATCAACTTTATTTCTTTTCAACTTTCTTAACCATGGAATGCTAGAATAACATTTACACATAAAACGGAGAAAGGATAATCGCATTTTTTTCCACATTTATTTTAAATTTCTTTCACAAGAAATTATCGTCACTTGTTCAATCCTCCAAAAATATCGTCTTTCGATATATCGCCCAACCCTACCGTAGGGTGCAACCACAAACCAGCGCACGCAATTATATTTACAAGTTACCTGGCAGCAAGTCCCCATTTATACACCTGGGTGAAGAGAGGCAATTGGAGATATTACAGTGCCTTGCCCAAGGACACAACGTAATGATCCCGTCAGGACTGGAACCTGACAAACCTTAGATGGCGAGTCCATTGCCTTGACCACCACGCTCTCAACTGAGGGGATTCTGTACCTATTAGATCAGGGGTGGGCAACCTACGGCCCGCGGGCCACATGCAGGCCGCCAGTGATTTTTTTGCGGCTTGTGAGATGTCTCAAGAAAAAGAAAAAAAATCAATCTATTTACATCATCACAAAAAACGAGCTAGTTGCTTAGAATTTATCGGCAATAATGATGCTTTTAGGTAGGCCTATTATCCCCATTAATCATCAACTGTACTAAATTGACATTATGTTTTTGTGAATACAAACTAAGTACACACAACTATTGCTTGAAAGTCCTCGGAATCAAAGGTTTGAGATCAACAGCAGGTCGTTGGTTAGGTGCGGCCCAGTCAATTTTTAACCCCTTATATCTGGCCCATTCATTCAAAAAGGTTGCCTGCCCCTGTATTAGATAGCTCTTTGTTCGTTGTGATTATCCATAAAAATCGAAAAGGAAAAGTTCTGTTTTTATCGGTGTAATATTTTACACATTTGTTTATATTTTGTGATTATCGATTGTTCCCACCTTTACATAGTTATTTACTTCTGCCTTGTAATCTGTGATCGTAGTTTTATTGATCTCACAGGTAACGTGTTTTATCATCCGGATGTTCAGGAGGTGCAGAAGAACCTGGTGGAGGTTCTCGGCGGTGCCCAATTCTTGCGATCTTTTGTAACCACACCTTATCACTACGACATAAGTAAGCATCATCATCAGGAGTACCCGAAGCAACTGCTTGGGTTTACTACTGATATAAAATAACAATATTATCCCCTGCCACACCGAGGCATGCCGACCTGATAAACTCAAGTTACCATTGTAATGCTCTGTTGGAACGCAGTAAGGTCTAACCCAGTGAATTATGTAGGCCTAACCCATTGAATTATGTAATGTAAATTAGGCTAAGTACAGGTTTATCTGAAATATATGTCAGTAGATGGTACAGTGCAGTAGACGGTACAGAACAGTAGACAGTATAGTATAGTAGATGGTACAGTACAGTAGACAGTACAGTAGATGGTACAGAACAGTAGACAGTACAGTAGATGGTACAGAACAGTAGACAGTACAGTAGATGGTACAGAACAGTAGACAGTACAGTAGATGGTACAGTGCAATAGACGGTACAGTAGATGGTGCAGTGCAGTAGACGGTACAGTACAGTAGACAGTATAGTATAGTAGACGGTAAGTAGACTATACAGTTCAGTAGACGGTACAGTAGACAGTACAGTACCATAGATGGTGTATTAACATTTGTAGAACATATAAAACAGGCTTTGTCAAGGCCCTCTATCCTGACAATAATGCAACCAACTTACAAAGTAAGCTGTGCTAATGTAATTGCTGGAGGTTGGGAAGAGGGAAGGTTATGGTGAGGAGGGGGGTAAGGGGCAGATGGGTTCAGGTTAGAAGGGATGTCATGTTGTAATCACAGTTAGTCGCTGTGGTCGTTGACATAGTGGACAATAAACTCATGACGGTGTAGAGAAATGTATTTGTAGTAGACAAGGAAAGAGGTCGTACATATGGTCTGATCTTAACGTTTCTAATCAGCAGAAAAGAAAGCAACTAATGCTTACATTCTTGTAGGGTAAGTTCTCCTTCATTCCATTCTTGAGATGGACATCTGGATGGTTGGTCAAATACTGAAAGTGGTCACCATTGTCATCTTTTGTACCTTCCAGCATTTGAATGTGTGCTAGACGTGACTGGCGAGCCCCTATCCTGTGTCAACTACGGCAGTGTGCTGGATAAAGGTAAGGGCCTCTCTGGAACAGTCTTGTCAGATCTGATGCAATGGGATACACAGAGAAAGCAATTACCAGACGGTGCACAGAGGTAAGGATTGATGTAGAAATGTAAGTGCACACTTACAGAGAAACTTGGGTGATGGGTGAAAAGAATTAAAAGTGGGTCAGAAGGAACAGGATTAAGCAGGTGATGATTATGTAATCAAGATTTTTCACTTGGAAGGCCAAAAATGAAACTTTAAGTATTTTGAGAGTTGGTAATTAGCGTTGTGCGGGATCCCGGTCGGCGGTAGTCAAGTGGATCCCGGTATCCCGATCCCGGTATTGACTAGTCCCGATCACAGTGCAATGTGTAACTAATACCGGTATTGGGAAAACAACCGGTTATTACATTCGTTTCGGTATCATTCACGGGAATCCCGGACATAATAAAAATAATAACGTGTTACTATTTGAAATAAAGAAAAGAAAACACGTTTATTTCTGGTTTCTGTGTTCTTAGTTTGAACAATATCTGATCAATTTACGTACTGGCCTAGACCTATATATTAACAAATCAACTTTTCACGTAGTAATTTGGACCTAGGCTACACCAAATATCGAACGTTACTTGGGCTCAGCATGTTACGGGACCTCAAAGTTATTCTGAAATTTTCGTTATTTATTCTTCCTTCATAGGATGATTTTGAAGGTTCCCATGTACAAAATCTTACCCTTATGCATTTCACCTCGTTTTGTTATAATAATTATAACGATTTAATAAATTTTGAGCCCAAACCGCAGGGATACTCCCTGCGGTTTCAGTTTAAATCCATCTTCGCACGGGACTGTATATTATTATAGCCTAGGGTACGGTACTGGTACACACTACGGTACTTGAGATTTGATGCTGTAATGGAATGGATTCGTTTATTAATGCGGGGGGTTCCATGTTGTCATGTATAGTTATCTTTCGCTACTTTTTTAATTTTTAAGAACTTTTGTACGAAAGATTGATATTGTACGTATTAAAAGTATATTTTGTGGAGTAAACAACAGCCCATTAACGATATAAATAAATCTGTACTATTCTTATGTATGTAGTTTATAATCCCGTATTTACGTAGCCCTATGTTACATTCTTATTGTCTGAAGTTCCAAACACGTGGTGACTTGTTGATAGTTAAAAACTTTTCATTTTGAACTTATGAACTTGAAGGGGTTGCAGCCCTATTCCAATATCATGGAATAGTGGGGAACTCCCAGTTTCTGTTTGTGTACGGATTACTAGTTTGGCCCTGGCGAACGTGTTAATCTAATATCCTACGTCGAGTATGAATGAAGGATGGTGTGGGTTGCTTTTTTCGAAGGTTTGTGCTTTTCTTTTTGGAAGTATATGTTAAAAAACGAATGCCCTAATATGGCGTTTTTTTATATTTTTTAATTTTTTTTTATAACCGTGCTTGTAAGAGTATGTACATAACCTAGGCTATGCATATTGAATGTACGACATTGACAGTCTCGTAACTAAGTGCTCTGAACCATAGATGAAAGTTGAGGAAAATACTGGTTGTAGTTACGATACCGGGATTCATTTTGCAACACTACCGGTTGTGTGAAATCCGACTACCGCACAACGTTATTGGTAATTCTCCTTGAAGATTTGATGTCAGTATCTTGTCATGCTTGCATCAGTTTTGTGATTTTTTTCCCCTTTTTCATGTCACACAGTTCTTGAGGGGACAAACATTTTGCTCAGTAACAATAGAATTAACAATAAAGTAACAATGGCATTAACTGTATATTTTGTTTTGATTTGCAGAGTGGCTGTAGACTATATGTTTAGCAGTGCGTACTGCGTTAATTCTGGTCACATGTTAGGAATGTCCACCATGAAGAAAAGACACCTAGAATTACTTGGATACCAATATATACAGGTAAGGACAGGTCTAAGAAACAATTACCTGGATAAGAGGAAGGGGGCGGGGGGGGGGGGCGGTGGGGATGGGTTTGGAGGGGCAAGGGTCAGCCCCCAAGTTTTAATTTTGTATTGTAACCCACCTTTCCTGTTCCTCTTGATGCATGTATGTAGTAATAAACTTACATCCTGTACTCATAGTAGCAAATTAACATTTTTCTATGACATTTCAGTGCTTGTGGGGGACTGTGGGGGGGGGGACAGGGGTGAAGGGGTACAGGTAAAGTTGGAACCATCATGGAGGAATTCATGCTCAGATAGACTATCACACTACAGCGACATATGTCACAGTGAGGAAACATGGTCCCAAGTGGAGATGTCACACTGTACAAAATTCACAATTTTTTTACTTTGAGTGGGATAAATAGTCAAAAGAAACTATAACTCTCCACTGGGTAGCGACCACACATGAAGTGTAGGCTACAAGCCATTCAGTGTTACTTAAGGGCATGTTTGTTTGTTTGTTCAACTATATTTCAACCATCAACGTTATCAACATTTTACATAATTCAAGTATATACATACAAAATATATGGTTGTGGGGATCCTCGAAAAGTTCATAAGAACTTGTAAGTGAGGTATCCCCAAAATACAAACTTACAAAGTATAACAAAGGTACAAAGTATGACAAAAAAAATTTTTTACAAGAAAATGAATAATAATAATAAGAAAAAGTGGGGGGGGGAAAGAAAAAAACTTTAACAAAGACGTGGCCCGAATTTTAGACTAATCATAAAATTCTAGTCAAAAGAAGGTAACGCTTTAAATGACGTTTGAATGAGGATAGATTATTAATTGAATGCAATGCAGTTGGTACGGAATTCCAATAAGAAATAGCAGAGTATTTGACAAAATGTTGACTACGTGCAAGAAAAAAAAGTTAAATACAAAGAACGGAAAGTAAATTTGCATTGCGGGTATTGTAAGCATGAAAACAATTATTTGATACAAAAAAATAGGAGAAGCTACTTGGTAGATTGTCGTGAAAAAAGTTAAATACAAAGATTAAGGTGTAGTACTTGACTAATTCAAATATGGTTAAGAGTTTACTGTCACAGAAGAGTCTGTACGAGTGACTATTGTAAGGAACATCATAAATAGCCCGCAACACTTTCTTTTGTAGAATATAGAGCTTATTAATATGACTAGGGTAAGTGTAACCCCACACAATACAACAATACGATAAAAAAGGCAAGATAAGAATATTGTATAAAGTTATCAGAGTTTTAAAGGGGACAATTTTTTTTAAATGATTGATAATGCCAATGGCTTTGGACATTTTTCTTTTTAAGTTCTGAATATGTAGGATCCAACTGAGATTTTCATCTCGGGTAATGCCAAGAAAATTTGTGGAATGGGAGAAAGGTACTGGCGTTCTATCGATTATAATCGCAAAGTTGGAAGAAACTATTTGTCGTTGGTTGGGATGAAAAATAATGGTGGTAATTTTTTTAGCATTTAAGTGAAGTTTATTGGATCTGAACCAGGCAGTAATTTGGGGGATTTCAGTATTGATATCGTTAACAAGAGTATTTATATCACGACCTTTATATAGTAAATTCGTATCAGCTACATACAAAATAAAGTGAAATTCTGGAGTGACATTAGGAAGGTCGTTTATATAAATGAGAAACAATAAGGGTCCAAGAATAGAGCCCTGGGAACACCACAATGAATTGCTGGCTTCGAAGAATTAGCGCCAGATAAAGAAACATATTGGAATCTATTTTGAATGTAGCTATTAAACCAAGATACTGCAGCCCCCCTTATGCCATATTTATCAAGCTTTTTAACAGAATTGAATGGTCAAGCGTATCAAAAGCCTTGGAGAGATCTAAAAAAATCCCCCCAACTAGACATTTACTTTCAAAAGATTCAATAATATAATCTACAAGACTTAAAATAGCCTGGGACGTGTTTCGTTGAGGCATAAAGCCAAACTGATCATCATATAATAGATCATGTTTCATTAAAAAATAATATAAACGATTAAATACAAGTTTTTCGAAGATCTTTGAAAACGAAGGTAAGACAGATATAGGCCTATAATTACTGATGCTCTCTCGCGTGCCACTTTTGAATACCGGAACTACACAAGCTATTTTCAAGTCAGACGGAACAATACCTTGGAAAAAAGAACAATTAATGATATGCACGAGAGGTTTACAAATAGCAGAACTAGATAATTTAACAACTTTAGGACAAATGTCGTCATAACCACAGCTTGAATTTTTTAAATTTGAAATACAATCTAAAACCTCCACTTCGTCTGTAGGCATCAAAAAGAAAGAATTCATGGGATTAGCTTGGCACATATAGTCTACAGGGTTCTGTATACCAACCGGAATATCACGGAATATATCCGGAATATCCAAACTGCCTTCACTTTCTGATGTTTTTCAACTTTCTTAAGTAAGTCCAAATTGCCGGCCGTTAGGTCTTCCTGGATGGCCATATTCATCCCTTGTAATTTTCTCCAGGAGCGTATCACTTGGTCCCTCACATCGTGGCGAGTAAATTTGGCAATAATGATCCTTGGTTTACCATCTTGATTAAGTTTTCCAATGCGGTGGGAACGGTCAAGATCCTCGTCCCGAATGGTTACTCCAAGTTTTGTAGTTGCAAGAGATTTAATTACGGCGTTGGTGTCCTCATCCTTTGTCATGCTACTCCCATGAATCTCAAACAATTACGTCGGGAATATTGTTCCATTTCATTCAAAGCATTCTCCATCTTTTTACATTTCTCCTCTAGATCGGTTACTTTTGGATTCAAGTGATTATTTTGCGATACAACTTCATCCAACTTACACTGTACATCATGCAGCTGACCCTCAATCATATCATTCTGTCTCATAAATTTGTCCAACTTTGCTTCTATTGCCTTCTCAACACATGTTTGAATAATTGTTTTGAATTCCTCACCATTTAAGAACTCTGATATTATCGAGGAAGCTAGGTCAGTTTGTTGGGAATTTTTCTTCGGTGTCCGTAACTGGTATGCAGTTGACTTGTCGCTAGACATCTTTAACTTGAAGGTTATATGGACGAGGCAATATAAAAGAAAGATTCGCGGAACTCACTGCTATATGTAATAGAGACGGCCAGTGCAGATGAAACTTGGAAACAGTTTACTATCAGATTTTAAACGAAAGATATAGTTCACATTTCAGCGTGATGCTCAGATTCGATATTAATACAGCTGCATATTATTTTGTGGATCCATTGCTCGTAGTTAGAAGGGCAAAAAACGCTACATTTTTTTCAGACCAACTTTCTTGAAGTTGATAGTGTGCAAGCTTTTAGCGTACGAAAATCAAATAATGTGGCTGCTTGACATCTTACAACAAAACTGAAAACTACCCTTACCAGGCTGATGATCATCATGACTTTTGAAATGGGTATCAGGGTTAAACAGTCATAAACGAAAGCAATTTGGGCGAAATGGATTTAATCATATTTGCAACATCGCCTTTTTTACGGTATTTTATAAATATCGAACAGATTGATACTTTTATGAAATCTGTATCTGTTTTTTGAATTCTTCCATCAGATTCCTTACTTTGAGTGGAAGTCCCTAGCTCTGACGGACAGACTAGAAAAGGAGGAGTACCTTCGGATGAAGATCTTCTCGTCGTCCAGCCAGAGGGGGTTATTGGATGTCGCCTCGGCACCTTCGGGTATCCACAGGGACGACGGGAGCTCCATCTTCGCTCCATTTCTCCACGGGAAGAGGAGACTCGCAGAGGACAACATAGCGGAGAGGATTCTCCGGTCCTACGACAGACTTGCCAAAAGCTCCACTGTTGTATGAGATGAATGCATGGGAAGTTTGTCTATTCTCGACTCAAAGAGTTGTTTTCGTGGACTGATATAAAAAGTGGATTTATTATTCTCTATGGACTTGAAGAGTATCACTAGTGTATTGTTTCAAATGTATGGAATCATATATATAGATATATATCTATCTCTATATCTATATATATATCACCCACACAGGTGCAATTACCTGTCAGTTATGCTAATCATCCAAGGTCAGTAAAACTTCAACCCAGAATAAATATGTGCAAAATA
The DNA here is from genome assembly GCA_020650975.1 of Apostichopus californicus. Classification (NCBI taxonomy): domain Eukaryota; kingdom Metazoa; phylum Echinodermata; class Holothuroidea; order Aspidochirotida; family Stichopodidae; genus Apostichopus; species Apostichopus californicus. The sequence goes on along the minus strand of JAIPMN010013272.1, from coordinate 11,686 downwards.
TGCAAACCCTAGGAAAGTCTGCTAGTATACATGGACGTTCATTATTAACACAACACAACTAAGAAACAGTCCGAACCAGGAAGGGGGTGAAAACTGGGAGGGGGGGGGTAAGATTAACCTACTTCAATTATAAACTATTCTATAGTTGATCATGTTCTAACAACAGGTGATTATTATATTATAACATCATTGTCTGTATATATACAATGCACTTCTATCATGGTCACTCAGCATGCTACTACACACTTTAGCCCAAAATAAGTTGTTGGGTTATTCGCATTTATTTCATGACGTATGCTTTGAACCTGTTAAAAGGTGGTCACTTTTTGAAACAGGACTTCTCTGAACTGAAACTAGGCCCATGGTACCTAAGATCGGGCCACATTTGCTATGCATCTTAACTGTAAAGATGACTCGTCTGTTTCTTACCTATTTTAGTCTTAAAGGAAACCTTAAAGGAAACACTATGAAACATGGCAATATGTACTGGAGTGAACTTGGTGGCATGGATGCAACCATGTTATCATATTTATGCCATACCTTTGATCAATTTTGGACACACATCACATGAGAGAACTCAAATATTAAAGAACTAGGTAACTTTGATTTACCGTAACTATGGCAACTCCAATCAGATGCTTCAGTTGGTTTACTACTGGAAGAGGGTGGATGATAATTATAGTCTGCAAAAGGAGAGGTTATATTAAGCTAAATTTAAGGATTTCAATTTTTTAGTTCAAGAACGCAGAAATAAAGAAAAGCACAGAAACCATGTGATTCCTTACTTATTGACTTGTTGGTTTCGATGAATATCAGAAAGGTTTATCTTATATTCTGTAAGTGCGCCCTCAGTTGCCATGACCTGAAAACTTTCAGCACCCGAGAAGTCGTGTAAGCTTTTGTAATATAATTTCGGTGATTAATCGTTCTTTGATTGAAGCCAGCATTGCGAATGTTATTAATGGTGAGTTACAAACATTAGTAATTGGAAAGTTTATTATATTCACGTGTTATCGATCATTTCGCGTAAGTTAGGCCTTGTTATCACACTGTTGTTTACACGTGCACGTTATTTGTGAACGTTGAAAATCATTTCATTCATACTGGTTATTAACTGTAATTTCAACTGTTTATTATAAGATCATGCTTGGATGGCTTTGCCATGACATTCAGAGATAATTGTTGAATTATTTAAGCTACTTTAGAGAGCATGAAGCCACAATTAGGGGTGGTTTATAGTAAGTAATTCTTTGTGGCGTACAACATATAAATGTCCACAACGTGACCTGTTGCTAAGGGACGTCACCTCGCCAATGTTACACTTAACTAATGAATATTCATGAGCCTCATAGTATTGGCTTTATTGCACAGTGTTTATGATTTGTAACTTGTTTAAATGGTATATTTACTCAATTTGTGGCGGAATTCATGCTGTTCATCCGATTTAAATATTGAACGTGTTGCTATGCAGTAAATTTTGCATTCAGATATTATTAAAGAACATTAATTTGTTTGTTTTACAGGAAACCTACAAGCAGTGAAACATCTTTACTTTTAGCAGAGAAACTCAGAAAGGCAACCAAGGTTAGCAATGTAGCCAATTTGTGCCTATCTATGTTAATAATATATTGTACTGGTTAAAGTGACGTAATCAACTGTTATGATATTAAGATGTTGTTTTAACCTTTTTTTTTGTAAATCCGTACCTTAATTCTGACTCGATAAGATAGTTGCGATAGTACATTTTATGTTAAATGTTCATGTAGTCCACAACCTGAAGAAGCAATTATTATTAGTTCTTGCTGACGTCATCGGTTTAATTGTAATTGCTTCAATAGTGTGTAAAATGCACTATGTGCCAGGTTTTATGTACTTTGTTTTTTCTTCTCTTTCTATTTTTAGTTTTCACGTTGATGTTTAAGGAGTTCCGCAAGGTTCAGTCAATGGACCACTCTTGTTTACTCTGTTTTCAGCTCCTATTGGGGATGTCATCAAATCTCAAAGCATCAATTTCATGACATATGCAGATGACACGCAATTGTATATGTTGTTTCATCCAAGTGAACGTGACTTTGCCATCCCGTCATTAGAACTCTGTCTCTGTGACATCAAGGCGTGGACAACCCTGAACGGATTGGTGTTGAATGACTCGAAAACGAAGGTAATTCATATTAGTTCTAAATTCATGAATACACCACCTTTCCCCCAAATCACTATTGGCATTTCTGAAATTGAAACTTCACTAGTTGAGAAGAATCTTGTTGTTAAATTTGATTATTCATTAGACATGAATAACCACTTCAAAACCACGTATTTGGTTCAAGATCGCTTTGCTTACTTTCAAGTCACTACATGGGTTAGCTCCCTTTTATATAAGCGAACAGATTGAAAATCATAAGCCACCAAGAGCTCTAAGATCCGCTTCAGAGGTGCTTTTATGCCGACCGAAGATCACCAAAACCAGTTTTTATGGTAACAGGACGTTTGCGAACTCGTCTCCAATGGTGTGGAACAGCTTGCCATCTCATATACGTGCAATAACTAACGTGAATACTTTCAAGAAAAACCTGAAAACTCATATGTTTAGTTTATGTTGATAATAATTTTCCTTGTTTTAGCCTGTTATACTAGTTCTTATCCTGTTTCATTGTGTATTTTTTTGTTAGGGCGATTCCGCTTGTGTAGTGATTCCTGCTATTTTTTCACTGTTTTAAGGTTTACTATTTTATTGTTTCGGTTAATTGATTTGTTGCTTTTTATTAGATTTATATTAGATTTAGATTATATGCCTTGAGTTTCTTTTACATTGTAAGGCGCTTTATACATCTAATTTATTATTATTATTATGTTTAATGAACTGAAATATCATCAGTAAAGAAATCCTATGTCACCATTTCTGAGTCAGTAACTGCTACACTTTTGTTTTCTGTGGAGGTCAAAGGTCACTAGGGGTCAAATTGTGAAAACCTTGTAAACACGAAATCTCAAGAAGGGAAGGTCGGACCAATTCATATTTAGTGTGTAGACGTACCACATTGAGTACAGGAAGCCTTATGTTTTTGGTGTAGGTCAAAGGTCATTTGGGGACAACAGGTCAAATCGTGACAACCTTGTAAACATGATATTGCAAGAAAGGACAGATCTCATATTTGGTTTGTAGATGTACCATATTAAATTTAAGGAGCCTATTATTGCTTTTGGTGGAGGTCAAAGGTCATTTGAAGTCAGCAAATGCCAAACACTCCACTCCCCTCTTACCTGTCTCTCCACACTAAAACATATTCCTAAACATAATATCGTAAGGGAAGCTTGGACAGATCGCATATTTGGTATGTAATTGTACCACATTGAGTACAAGAAGGTCAATGGTCATTTGAGTTCACCAGGGGTCAGATTGTGAAACCATGTTTTACACAATATTTCAACAAGGACTAATGTCATATTTAGTATGTTGATGTATCTATGACATTAAGTACAAGAAGCTTGTTGTTGAGGTCAATGGTCATTTCAGGACAGCCTGTGTCATTGTGAATTTATTGTTTGTCACATCGCACTGCTTTTCACTGTATTACTAATATCTAGTATGTTGTACACCATCACTATACATTACGTCAGATTCATGCAGAAAATAGGTGAATGTTACATCATCGAAACCACTATGCATTTTTGCATTCTGTTTTTTTTTTATTATTCTGTTTATGTAATTCACTCTCTCTTTGGAATTATTATAGTGAACATGTTTTTGTTTTTTTTAGGATTCAACAACACTTTCATCAGCCTTCCCATCCATTACTCAGGTGGCATATATTTTGAGCTTGGGTGTGGTCTCTACTTGCAGACGACTGGGAATTGGTGAGTTGATGATTGTGAAAGACAAAATATGCAAATACACTTGTTTGTTTCTTCAACTATATTTCAACCATCAACGTTATCAACATTTTACATAATTCAAGTATATACATACAAAGTATATGGTTGTGGGGATCCTCAAAAAGTTTATAAGAACTTGTAAGTGAGGTATCCCCAAAATACAAACCTACAAAGTATAACAAAGGTACAAAGTATGACACAAAAAAAATTGTTACAAGAAAAATGAAAAATGAATAATAATAATGAGAAGAAAAAGTGGGGGGGAGAAGAAAAAAAAAATTTAACAAAGACGTGGCTCGAATTTTAGACTAAATCATAAAATTCTATTCGGAAGAAGGTAACGCTTTAAATTACGTTTGAATGAGGATAGATTATTATTTGAATGCAATGCAGTTGGTACGGAATTCCAATAAGAAATAGCAGAGTATTTGACAAAATGTTTACTGAAACTATCACCAATTTGTACCATATTTGTGTAAACTACATTCGAATGTGTTATTCATACATATATATATAGTGTATATATATATATAGTGTATATATATATATATATATATATATAAATATATATATATATTAGATATACACACTATGAGTGAAGTGTGAACTTTGATTTCAAAAGATGATCAGTGTTTTGTCCTACAGTACAGGTTTGTTACTATTAGCATGTGCAATTAGCAGTTCGCTTTATATTAACTATGCTACTAAAGTGCTGACAATAACACCAGTCTCGCAGGTTTTTATCAAAGAGGTCTAAGCACATGTTCACCAGCCATAAAAGTCATACAAAATACATATTGACTTTTTCCAAGTCATAAATGGTAAGTTAAGACATCACATTGACTAGGTTACAAGATACTTTGTGGAAAAGTACTTCCGTTTGAGGGAAAACGTTGCTTTGCTAACTCAACAAAAGGTCCCCCAAGCTCGGTATAGTACTGACTTCTTATTTGTGTAGGTATCCGAGGTATTTAAATCATTCCCTTTGGAGGAAAACCAAAGTTTGCCCTTTTTTCTCGTTCCAGCCACCGCACTCCTGACCAACCTGCTCAACTATTTGAATACTCACGATAAACTCAACGCCAAGGCCGTCTATCTACACGTGTTGGCATCAAGCACCAACGCAATTAGTTTTTATGAAAAGCACAGTTTTCGTCGCTACGAGTACTTGCCTTATTACTATGCTATACGTGGCAAAGGAAAAGACGGATTATCTTATGTTTTATACGTCAATGGAGGCCAGCCACCTTGGACCTTGCTATATCCTTTCCAATGTATATGTCTTACTTTTTAACAATGGTGGGATGTAATGATTAATGGGTTTGCTGGTATCCAAGCCAATGGGGTTAACACAGGATGGTCACAAGACTTTGGGAATACTGAATGGATAAACAAAATATATTTGGATTTAACATTATAGCACCTTTTGTTAAGAAATAGTAGAAACATGGAAATCAAATATGTTTTGAGCATGTCATAGATATTAATATTTAGAGTAACCAACATAGATGAAAATGTTAAATTCTAAGGGAGTCCAGTGGTCAAAATCTACAGAGTTTGATTCTTTGTGGGACTCGGGGGACAGCAAGAATGACACATGGTTGAATCACTTGTTCATGGTAAGACTCACTTGTGTTTTATGGTATGCCGGACAAATTTTTATGGTCATTCGAGACTGCCAAATTTTTGTCAGGACTACCAAAATCAGCTTTGGAGGTCGTCTGGTGGATACCAGTTGTCTACGTTTAACTCAAATTACATTGTAACTAAATACTCCCAAATAGGTGAAGTTGGTGTCACCCTCCAGTTGGTGTCACCCTCCTGATATCAGTACCACCCTCCATTACATTGGAGATACTCAAATAAAACAAAATTAGTGGTTGGCCTATTATCCTTCTGAAGGGGAGTTTTACTGTCAAAGAGCTTGTGTTCTATTCACCCAACCTACACATCTATCCTGCAGTGTTCATATTGATCATTCTTCATGATCTTGTTACATTTGTCTGAACATACAAAATTTTGTTTAAGTATCTTGTGAGTTCTGCACATTGGTCACTCTCTCCCTTTCCTCTAAATATGTCAGTCTTTTGTTGTACCTTTATGAAGTAGGATTATCATGAAGAATGTGGTACTAACTTAGTGGCTTATAATGTGTTTGGTCAGTGCCATTCTTGTACTCTGTTCTTAATTTTCTTCTTTTGTTCAGCCGTCCAGTAGTCAGGCTGCTTTCTAAGGCCTTGGTGGTATGTATTATGTTAGGTATCAATTGATATTTCAAAACAAAAAAATAGTATGTAAAACAATCATCCAAAAACTGCTGTAAACAATGGACATTTTAAACGTCTAACATAGTGCCTGAGATTCACAGGAGGAAGATAGAAGTTACAAGCAAAGAAAGGTGGATGCTGCTGGATGGGTTGCATTATAGTCTAGACAAACCTCTCATTCTTCTCCTCCGTTAACCTCATATATGTCACCTACAAACGTTGAATATGTAAAATATCTTTTCATCATTTTTTTAATTCAATGCTAGACAATTTTTGTGTATCCCGACTATTCAATCTTCCTTGACTCCCGAGCACAGATTATATGAAGTTGGTCGGTGCTTACATTTCACATATGTAACCCTCCAGCCTACCATCCGCTATGGCCAACAGGACCCGTAATTTCATCGACGGCCGAAGCAGCTGGTTTCCGAGCCTAGCAAGCTTTCCCAGCATGCCGAGCATGCCCAATGTCAACTTACCGAGCATGAATATGAACATTCTGCAGCGTTTCAGAGGTCAGCAAGGTCAAGGGTCGTCACACGAGGTCGGTCTTTCGCCCGAGGAAGTGGCAGCCCTGGCGAGTGAAGACCCCGACGAGTTGGGACCGAGGAGAAACCGCAGTTGGTTGCGGAGCGTCAAGTATTACAACTTGCTCCAGAGGTTCGGCGGCCAATGTTACGACAGCGGAGAACCGCCTGAATTTGAGGATAGCGAGTCCGGCCCACCGAGACTATAAAATTCCATTCAAAAGGATTTGAGTTTTCAGGGAATGTTCTTAAAGTACAAACTTATAAAAGAGGTTTCAGTTGTTTAACAGTAGACTATATCACTTTGCGAAAAAAAACCTTGCCTTTGCTGGAACGGACTAAACAGACTCAGAAATGGTCTCAAGAATCCAGTACTTCATTGTGATACAGGTTTTACACCTTTATTTTGGTGACTGGAGACAAAATCATAAAGAAAGATTCTCTGTTGACATTGGCATGGTTAAAGGTAGTTTAATGTACAAAACTTGATTTTACTGGTGATGTTACCTCCCGTTCCCTCCCCTGCTCAAACCCCTATTCCAGGACCCTCCCTTGTTCATCATTATTTATGTGCTGCAAAATATGAGCTGTTGAATCCAGGACAGGCCTATGGAATTTAAATTTTTATATTTGGAACCCGCATTCCAAAGCTTTCAAGTCACATGTTTTCAAGGTGTTAGAACTTTGCCCGAGAGCGTAATGTTGTTGGACATTGGATTGAGTGTGTATTTTGTAAGGCATTAATGTCATGAATATGCAGTAGTAAGTTACGTCAAAAGTCATTTCTGGTGAAAAAAAACACCAATAGTTTCTGTTACAAAATTATGCACGGTTGATTGGTGCTGGTGTTTGTGAATTCTGGATATTGGTTGTAGCCCAAACAAAGGTCTGTGTGGTTTTGTTGTGACTTTCCAAACTTGAAATCAAACTTCTCCAGTTTTGTGCACAACATGATTTCAGCTGTTGAAAGAAGCATGATTGCTTATCTACAGGATTGATTGTTTGTTGGACAATGAAGTATCAATCAGACAATGTAAAGCCAGACCCAGTGAACCATCATTGTCAGTGACACAGACGAATTGAAAGAGTCATTAATTGATCTATTGATAGATCTTTGACTAGATTAGTCGGAAGGGATATCAATAAATCTATCCATTGATCAGTCAGTAGTGTTATCAAAACATCTGTTTATAGCTCAATCAGAAGTGCTGTCAGTAGATCAATCAATAGTTGTTCAATATATCTGCCAATGGATCTATCAGTAGACCAGTGAATTTTATCTGTCAATAGATCTATAAATAGATCAGTCAGTAGTGTCTATATAGCTCAATCAGAAGTGCTGTCAGTAGATCGATCAATAGATCTTTCAATGGATCTATCAATAGACCAATATGGATTAATCAGTCGGTTTTCATCAGGATTTTATCATCGGTCAGTCAGTAGATCCACAACTCTGTCAGTGGATCTATCAATAGTTGTGTCAGTAAATTAATCCATAAATCCTATCAACAGAGCAAATGAATATTATCTGTCAATAGATCTATTAATTGATCAACCAGTTTGATCGAGAGATATATTTGTAGATTTCAGTAGATCAATTATTCTGTCTGTAGATCTTTCAGAAGATCTGTCAGTAAATCCAAAACGATAGATCTATCAGCAATCCATCAATAGATCTATCAATAGTCTGTCAATAGATCTATTGATTTTTTCAGTCATTTGATCTTTTAGAAGATATGACATATATGATGATGATGGCTTTAATAATGTGTACAGCAGCTCCCGCAGGAGTTGACTGAACCCTGAATTGGGACCCACAATTGTACTGAGTAGTTGGCTTATTTTCTCTGCTGCTGTTCCACCCAGGGCTCTACATTTGATTTTGTATTTTTAGTTTCATTCAGGTAGTTTGAAAAAAAAGATGGCAAAAGTCTAAATATCGGGAGTGTCGTTGCTAACTGCACTATGTCACCCAATGTGTTTGTGTTACTAGACTGGTGCTGGCTATTGGATGTAAAAATGTTAAATATCCATAGAAAGTTTGTCATTTCCTTTGTAAGTCATATTTTAACGTGGCGTAGCCTAAATTGGATATATTCATATTTCAATTTTTTTTCCCTCCTTCTCTTTCCCGAAACAACCTTCAAAATTGTTTATTGCGACTATTGGTAGAAGAAGAGATATTTAGTGAAGAGCTTGATGATTCATTGTTAGAGATCAGGGCAAAGATAATATAAATGGCTATGAGTTTTAGGTACATGGTTTACAGATTGGGTGTGGTATGAAAGTAAATGAGGCATTGGATTACTTGTTATAGTTTTATCAAATTATTTAAAAAGACATTCAAAGTCAAGTTTTAATATTTCGTATGGGATGTAAAGAAAGGTGACTTACCCGAACTTTATTTTTCTTTCTTGGCTGCAGACAGATTGCAAAAAACAAGCCCAAAGAACGTCCTCATTCATCCTAAATTCCAGTAACATGTTATTGAAGAGATTAATTTGGACTGTAAAGATCTTTGGCTGCAATTTTTTTTCAATTTTTCATCACTTTAGGAGGAAGGAGAACTTTTATTATGGTATTGTATTAGATCAAGGATAGGCCTAGCATATCAGTCAAGATCTATGTAGAAGATTTGACCCAAAATGTTTTCCTGTTTTAAAATGAAATGTTCGTTACGTAACATCTCTCAAATGCCGTCTTGTCGGGCCCAGCTTCCGTTTGATTTAGAAATGTGTGTGTGATGTGTGCAAATATTTGCAAACACATACTTATATATACTTTCAGTGTAGTGAACGAGCATAACTTAAATTATACGCTTGTACGTAGTCTTGGGTATCACAGACGGTTGGAGTCAAAGTTAACCAGTATTGAACAAAATAAAATTATTAAAAGACAGTATTATTCACAAATGTTTAACTCAAAAATTCAAAAAACAAGACCTCCATTAAAAAGTCATCAATATTTGCCCCAAATGTTAACATGCTAGTTCTTCAAAGTTCTTCAAATCTTGTCTGTCTGTGTGGAGGTTTGGGGCCACTATAGGTGATTTACAGACATGGAGGAATGCTTTAATGAAATAATTGCTGTGGTCTACTGAAAGGAAGTGATATGAAGAAATATTATAGTTAATTGCAATGAGTAATTAGTTTTGAACTTCATAAGTGACCCTTCTTTGACCTTTCTAGCATAGAACTGGTGATCTTTCAATGTTTGGTAGAAAATGCGAAATTTGTGTTGATATTTATACTGCTGATTACCTCTGGTGAATCGTTCTGAATCGATTTAGAAATAATTTAAGCTGTTCTAAAAGAGATCCTGAAGGCCTGACAAGGCAGTTTGTAAGGCTTCTTGTAATATTTATCGGTTATCGGTAGGTGGACAGGACTGGTATTTGTTAGGATGTTTAATTGCGAGAGATCGTGGAAATGTTTTCACATGTTTTAAACTTCAACTTGGGCGTCCAAAAAGTTTGTATGTTGTGCTTCTCACTCTGACCGGGGGGTGGGGGGGGGGGTTCTTCATGGAGTTTGTCTTGAGAACTTACCACTGCGCCAATTTAACTGTTGAGAAATAATGCTCGTTTCTAATATTTAAGGTTCATAATGGAAGGGAAAAGGTATCAGAATAGAAACAGGAAAACTGCCTTCACTGGGTTTGAACCCTAGACAAGGTGTCTTGCCTTCAGGCACAAAGCACTAACCACTGCACCACTGTATCTGTTGAGAAATAATGCTTGTTTCTAATATTTTAAGGTTCATAATGGAAAAAGGAAACTGCCTTCACTGGGGTTTTAACCCTAGACATTGAGTTTGTCTCGCTCTTCAGGTACAGACCACTAACCCATGGGCGCAGATCCTGGTGGGGACAGCAGGACGCGTCCCCACCAACTTTTTCCAGTGGTATTGCCTGTATTGAACTTTGGCGCAGTTTAATCCACCATTGTGCAAATGATATGCTATAAAAGACGAGAATTATTACTATTGACACAGCGTGACTTCTCCGCTGAAGTATTAACACATTCAATCATGTGACACATAATCTAGAGACTGGTAAATTGTGGTCAGCAAAACGGACTGAGTGCGAACAAAACAATCGTTAACAACTCACACTGTGTGTTGGCAATTTGAGCTAGCGGTGTTTGTTTGAGCTGCGGTGTTTCCACTTTCAGTTGAATTACCTGAAGTTTTGGTCAATTTCGAGAAATATTTTGAGAAGATAAACTTTTGAAGGAAAGTATTTGAATGTTTCCAATTATATGTCTCTGATGTAAGAATGTAAGATGTAAGAATAAACTGGGCCTTACAACCTGCTACACTATAGTACACTTTTCATCGTACTGTTAGACGTATGAGCTTTCTAAGATGAATATACGAGCATGCAGGAGCAGCATTCATATAAGTCGATGTAACTTAAATTATCACTAGTTCTCATTTTATTATATTTATCCACAGTTGTTGAATAAAGGACGGAAATCGCATTTGCGGCAGTCTATAATTTTTTTTCTGGGAGAGGACCCCAGACCCATCGTATACAAAAGTCTTCTTGGATTATTTGTCCCCTGATTTTTTTCTACAGACGCCCGTGTATTTCCCCAAACTAAATTTCTAAGCCATGAGATGTAAAATTTATACAACAACCAGTTAAAACAACAGTATTGGGCAGTATGTTATCACCCTCCGTTCCATTTTTGAAGAACAAATTACGATAAAACATTGAACGCTTCTATCGCTTAGCATACAACTTCCGAGGAACAACACAAAACCGGAAAACATGAATAACATAGGTTTGATTTGACTGCTTTGAAATCACGTATCACTGGCAATATGCGTCGAGCGCCCTCTATCGGCCTCTTCTTTCGCTTTGTTTGCAACTTCCGAGGAACAATAGAAAACCGAAAAACTTTTGGACGAACAAAGGATTCTCAAACCTTTGTTCGTCCTAAAAGTTTTTCGGTTGTCTATTGTTCCTCTGAAGTTAAAAACTGACCAAAAAAGTGGCCGATAGAGGGCGCTCGAAGCA
>JAIPMN010013271.1:0-29577 GCA_020650975.1 Apostichopus californicus | reverse complement strand
ATTTCCTCCTCTTCTTCCTCAAGAAAATAATTTTCGTCAAAGCTTACGAATGTCCTGAGAGATTTCCTCGGAATCGGAAGATTCGGGAGAAGACATTTTCAATTGATGAAAAGAGTGTTGTGGTTACATGTAGTAAACTGTGTAACGCCGTATCGGTAAACAGCGGGGAGTCGGCTTTGGCTGAAATGGTTCCTTTGATGACGTCAGATGAACTGCGGTGGGCAGCTTTGCTTTTTTTCACGAGTGGCAGCTCGAGAGGTCTCTGGGGAATACTTTGACAGCGAATTTCTGGCGTTTGAAGCCGTATTTACAGAAAGTTGTGCATGGATGGTGTTGTAGTAATGTAGATAAACCATTCTAAGACATGAAAATTTTTCATTTCATAACCTCTTTGAACAATTAATTAAATAGTTTTCATCAGATGAGTCTTGAGAGAGCGTTTAAAAGAAGCAAGAGATGGACTGTGATTTACATGTTCTGGAAGGTTGTTCCACAGAGAAGGGGCAGCAGCAACAAAACAAAACTTTGAGCGATTTTCACACAGAAGTAATTTATTGTGTGATCTCATGAAACTGCGATTTGCGTGATATGGTGCAGAAGTTCTGACAGTAGAATGGCGAAGTTCTAACAAAATAGCTTATTGCTACTACCCTATATGTGTATTCTTACTGGTTTGTAAATTTTAGTAATGTTCCCTATTGACAGTGTGTATCGTTGAAACTGTACATCACTTTTAATGTTAAAGTGTGTGTGAGAGTTTACTTGTTTCTATGAGATCTCAGCATAGTCTGTGGCATGTACACAGTAGAACTTATACTATATATGGTATTTGTTTAGATTTCAAATTCCATTGGTCAGAATTGTCCATTATTTCTTACCTGCTTTTCAGAGTAGCACTATATAGGGATTTAAGGAAACTCTCTAAATGTCAAATGTGGTATAAGACAAAATGTCTATCATTTTGAATTGCTATGTGTGGTTGGTATCTCACTTACTCCAGTAGTTAACAGAATGTACATTTCAGTGCTTGGGTGACCTTATAATACAGAAAATAGTCAAAGAAATATTTGCTCAAGGAGACATGTCAGTAGTAGTTGTACTGAAGTATAAAGCATGCCATGAATAATTTGTGGTGAAATTGAATCTGGATGCCTTACATAAACCTTACTGTCTCAATTTATTGCTTGCCTGAGCTCATTATACAGGGCCAGATTCTCATGCTCAAATGTATAGTCTGATTTGGTGATTGGTGATATATATATATCTATATATATATATATCTATATATCCTGGAGGAATGTTTTGTGGTGGAAAGAATTAAACCATCAAGTCACATTATTCCACAAAGACATTAAAAACAAACTAATCCATCCATATGCGACAATAAAATGAGCTGATAGATTGACATTTACTGTACTGTTGTAAAATGTACATGTAAAGTATATGACCAAGTACTATACTAGTGTACAGTAGGTCTTATGTGTACAGTTACATGGTCTCATTAATAGTCCTGGCTGTCCTGCAGGTGTTGTTGACATGATCTGCGATGCATTTCGGGGAATAATTTATCCCGCATCGCACCACAAAATGCTATGCAAACATTGTCAAATAGCATACAAGCCTCAAGATGCAAAGCAATGTCTTTTTACACAGGAACACTAGTATTTTATAAGGGACAAGAGCCATCAAATTTATACATAAACTTTGAAAACTAATTTATTCCCTGCATATTACTGCTCTATATTGTGTACTTGTTTAGCTGTTTACATGTATGCAGTACCACTAATGTTAGCATTGTAGGTAACACTAACAGTGTACATAGTTGTTCTATATAGTACGTTGAAAGTTTTAACATGTATAAGCATCTTAGTTTTCTACCAGATCCTGCACTTCATTGTATAACTTTTCTGTTGGGTTGGAAGGGGGAGGAGAGGAGGGGTTTAGGGAAGGTAGGTAATTAACTAAAATCACTGACCAGTAGTAAACTTCTTATATAAGAACTTTCATACTGACATATTTCATTGGATTACACCATAAGAAAAAAGTGGGCTCCACTACAAAAGGTAATGATGAAATGCAAGAAAATGTTATAATTAAATGTCAGAAGAACTGCATGCATCTACTGTATTTCATTGCTGTCTAAAACCTGTTCCCATTCAGTATATATGCAAGATTGCTCATAACCTGGGTAGATTAGAGTGCATCCATATTGAGGAGACAGATCATTTGTTAATACCCAACACCAGCCAAGGTTTACTGTAGAATATATGCATGTGAAGATGAACCATGCTGAAATATTGCTTCAGAATGTGGACATAGACTTCCCTTCTTGACTGATGTAATCAAACCAAGTTTACTTCCATCAGTTTATTTGTTCTGATGCTTCATCTGTGTAGGATGTTATTGCATATATGCTAATATCGATGAAGAGTAATGAGGCACCATGGCTAATAATCAGCCATCCAAATTACTCCCAAGATAAGCAGGTTTGAAGAAGAAGAAGAGGAAATTTGCTCTTGAGTTCAAGTGATGAAAAGAGGTGGTGTATTAAACCCCTTGAATTTAAGACACTTGTTGTTTTGTTTTCTAGTGTGTAGAGGAGTATACTCTGCATATGCCATGCATAGAACACCAGCCACAAATACAGTGTTAGTTATATTACATAAATGCCGCAAACAGAGGTTTAATTTGAAATGTTCAAGTTTGAATGTTTATTTATTTGTTTATTTATTTATTTGTTTGTTTGTTTTAGATTCTGGATACAGCGATGCGATAGCAGAGACATCCTCCTATTCATCCTCCTACGTGTCCTCCGCCACCCCCAAGAGCGTCTACTCGACGTGCTCCTGCGGCTCGCAACAGACCTCAGCCTCATCCTCGTCAGATTTTTGTACCCGTCCGGACGACCTGTCGCAGATGTCAGGTCCCCTCACAGAAGAGAGCATCCTCAGAGCTCTCCACCAGAGATGGAAATTTGGAGAATGTCAGGTACTTTTGATGAACAAAACTCTCATGAATTGTTTGTAGACTGTTAGTCTTCATACAAAAAATTACAATTAATTCAGAATTTGCTGATAAAAATGACTTTTGAAATAGAGAACATCAGTTTTGCCTTTGGATATGCATGTAAGTGTAATAATGGTCACTCCTGTATTAAGACCTCATCAAGCATCCTTAGAGCATTTTCCTTTTGTCTGGTGCTTCGTATATTGTCGTACATGTATAAGCGTTACCTAATAGTCTGAGGATTGAGTGAAGCTTGAGATCATTCTGAAAGGTATGTTTGAAAAATGCTTAGAAACTTTGAGGATCTTTTAAAAAAACCTCGGAGCTGTACTGACAGACATTTGAAGCAAGTCAACCAGTAATACAGGGTATAATACTCTGAACATATCAGTTTAATACTGTGCATAAAATACAGAAAAAATCAGTTATGCTTTTATATATGCTAAAGCAGGGCAGTGTGGATTCTTCCTAGATACTAAATAGATACAGAGAGAGAGAGAGGGACATTTGTTCACTCAATAATTATGAATTTTAAAATGAGTTGACAATATTCCTAAAAGGGTGTGTTTGTTTCCCCCCAAAAAGAAAAAAACACAGCTTTCTCAGTGACTAGATCAAGCAGACCATGGCCACAATAGACATTTTTCTCGAGCGTATACAATATCTTCCATTTTTTTAATGTTTTTTAATCAAATCAAAAGCAGTGTTGGTAAAGCCCAGTAAAAGATCAAATCTCTTTCCTAGACAAGAGTGTGGGTTCCACTCTGTTATTTTGCCTTTGTAAAACTGCCAATAGGCAAGCTAATAATAATGTTCTTATAGAAACCACA
The DNA here is from genome assembly GCA_020650975.1 of Apostichopus californicus. Taxonomy (NCBI): domain Eukaryota; kingdom Metazoa; phylum Echinodermata; class Holothuroidea; order Aspidochirotida; family Stichopodidae; genus Apostichopus; species Apostichopus californicus. The sequence continues at coordinate 25,741 of JAIPMN010013271.1, read as the reverse complement.
AAGAATTTTTAACACTTGCTGGATCACAATAACAGAGTAAACAGCTGAATTTACCACAATGTCTTGTTGAATTAAACGGGAATGACAAAAAAAATGTCATAACAGGTATAAGTGCATCTTATTGTTAGGTGGTAAGTACTAAAAGGGAGTTGTTAGTTCTATTGAGATTCATCATCAAAGCCTGATAGTTAACAGTCACATGATCAACACATGATCAACACATGATCAACACAGTCCTGATGTGAGAGGTCAGTAGGGCACCTACTTTGATGTTTTGAGATAACTTTTCCTTCCAGTTTCTTAAAACAAAATAAATTGTGTCTTTAGAATATTTTAATATTCCATGTTGGAAGCCTTAAGTGCTACAATCGCAACTTTCTGTGTTTCTGCACATCATTATCATCACTTCCTGGAGCTGGCAACCCAGAGACACACAAATATGAATCGTGAAGCAACCCTCTCCCACTGGTTGTATCAACAGGATTTTAATTAAAAAATCACCCATAATGTCCCAGAATATGTGGAACTTAACAAAAAGGCATGATGTCAAAATGGTATATAACATGAGAGTGACTTTGAGCTATGGAGGTGATCTCCCTAGAGAGGAGGATTACGATACCGAGGTCAGATCCTGGGTGTGATGGCTCTCTCTATGGGAAGTTAATCTCCAGCATAGGATTTAGATCCTTATGGGATCCCCGGCTCAGAAATGTTGTGTGAAAAGTATTCTATTTAGTTGTGACATAAAGGGGAACAGAAGTTAAGTTTTAAGGGGGAAGTACATTAGCATGTTCAATATAATTGAAGTGCAATGTCTCGGTTGTTTTACGACACAACAAGGAATTAGGCCAATCTATCTAGTATTTTCTTTTTCTGTTCCACTTGAGTAGGTTCAAGAGATTTAATCCTCTTTATGAAATACTTACAGTACTGTAGCCAGCAAGCCTAGCCTCAGGTCACTGAACCTTTGTGCTGTTGTGGTTGCCTGAGTGCATGTTGACAGTCTTTTTGGTGGTTCTTGGTTTTTGACAAGTTTGTTAGGTTCAGTGATCTCTAGAGTGCTTTCAAGGCGGACTTTGAGGATTCTCTTCTTACCAGCGAGATTGGTATTTGCCTGATGACACAGGTTTATTAACTTTTCACACCGCGGAACTCATTACCACGGTGGGATTAAAAGTAATGAAATGCGTGACTGCGTCATAATCCTCGAAAAAACATGCATAGCAATGCTATGCCAGGAATAGACGTGGACTTATAATAATTAATGCATAATGAACCTAGATCATTAAAGACGGCGCTACTCAGCCGCTGCTAAAACATGAAAAGAGAAGAAGATGAAGAACTTCTTTGATGAGCTTGAATTACTCACTTGTGATTTTCAGATCGGATTAAGTGGAGCTGATTTAAGGTGTAGTGTCATCTGGGGAGTTGTACTGATTGCATGGGATGCCTACATTATACATAAAGTGAGAGTAGGTGGAGATGCATTGAGTATTCTTGTCTTCCACACTTTGTAGTAAGATGAATGAGAGGCAGGTCACATGGGTTCTTGATAATCCCCAGATGTCAAAGTCATAGGCTTTTGTAAATCATTAGTCACTAAAGATTGCTTGCTTCCTAGTTTTTAGTTGGTGGGAAAAAGAGATGTGAAAGTGTTTCGGTGGAGATCCTTATCGTTACACACTTAAACAACGGCAAAAAAAAAGAAGCTTTTTCTAGTTTCGCATCCTGTTAAAATGTACTTCTTTGAATGAATTCATATTCTACTACCTCCAGTTGTATAATGAACAAAATCCAGGACCTGAAATGTATGTGAATATTTAAAAAAAAAAAAAAAAATTGATTTAATTACAACCATCAGGTTTGAAAGTTCTTAAAGAAATAACATAAAACACATTAAGTTGCTATATCAATTAATTGAAAAGGCTTTTTTCCACATTTCTCAAAAATGTTATTTCATGGTTCGTTTTGAGGCTCAAGATATAGATACAGAAAGCCATGATTCAAGAGGAGAGTAGTTAGTATACATAGATACTTATAAATAAGTCTAAACTAGGAAAATATCATATATAATAAGGTGTGAAGAACACATCAAGGAGAAGGCACAATGACACACGCACACACAAAATTATAGAAAAGAAGAAAATATTGCAGTGAGCATTTCTGAATTCAAACCTTTGAACCTTTTTTGAGCAAATATGTATAGCATTCTATTTGATGTGTTATGGGTGAAATGAGCTGAATTCTTTTTCCTATATAACTCGTCGCTCAGAATGGTCAAAGTGACATGATTCTATAAGGTGTCCTTGTCTTATTGTCCATAGTTTCTGGATCCCTAGGTTTGTTTAATGTGGTGCAGGAAATTTTAAAGTTATTAGTTTAAAGTTTATAAGCGGAAATGTTCATAGGGCCTCCCAGCGAGATGTTAAGTGTCGAGAAGTAGTCTCACTTTCCTGGAGGAGAACAGTTGAAGCACAACCAATTAAGACAGAGACTGACAGGAATAGATGTCAACTTGTTCAAGTTTAAACAGGAAGAAGAGTCCTTGTCGCAGTCTCGCGGTTTCTGGGACTCTGTGTCAATAGCCGTTCGAGGCATCGTAAAGAGTATAAATCACCCGATAGGTGGCTCTTACTTTCCCAGAAATAGGCAAAAGCATCAGCATTTTAAGAGACATTCTACCCTATTCAATAGGATGAGGACATACGTGCTATTTCGAACAGGTTTCCAATTATTTCGTTATTGTAATTTTACGAGGCTTTGTGCATAACTGAATGTCTCGCGTATTTAACGGGTGATCGTATATAACGTGAACATAAATTTTGACATGCTATGGCCCACTAAAAGTAGCTGTTACATTACAGTTGTCAGGGTTGTACAGCATTTCTATGCCACATTTATTTGGTGGGAAATGCAACTTGAGGAGAAAATATCAGAATGGGATCACTGAAAGTGACTGGACTACCTGTAGTCTAACACCATAAGGTCACCATGAGGTCAAACCCTCAGAAGCAATGTACGCAAAGGTTATTAGAAAATATGTGTAGTTGAACTATGTTAGGGTCAGGTAAACTATTCTACCATTCTGTGCATATATGAGCAGAATTATAGTGCTGATAGGTAGGTGCCTTTTAATATTTGTGATCATTGCATCGTAATTGAATGTCGCAAGTAATATTGAGATTGTGAGATTGCTAGAAAGTGCTTAAAGTTTTTCCAAAAGAACTTCGGCCGGTCTATCTTTCATATTATTCCCAGACATGGAGGACTGTTAAATTAGATAATGAGCGCTTATATCAGCCCGTAAAAGAGGTAACCTTGATTCTCTTTTGGTGCCGGTAAAATGTTTGTGGATAACAATAACCGAGGAAGAGATAATTTTGCTGTGAGGGAAAAAAAACCCATTCAAGCACTCTGTGTGGTAGAATGAGAAGGCTAGGTCATTCACCGGGTGGGTCCGATCTAAGAGGGCGTACAGTGCTAAAAGATCACTTGTTCACTCTAGGTAAGGCAGAGTGAGAGTGTTAAGTGTTGCGAGGAGACAGGTAAGCTTGTAACTCGTAAAGTTTGTGATTTATTTGCAGACATGGAGGATTGTTAATTTAGATGAGAGGTATTTAGGCTAGTATTAAATGTTCAGCTATAATGCTTTCATGGTTACAGTAAAATGTTTTCTGGAAGTTCAAATGTAAATAACCATTACGTGAATTTTTTTACCATTTTAGGGGCGGACCGATTAAATTTAACTAATTTTTACGTGCTCCTCCATCCACAGACTCGTGTCGGTCCTGTACTGCTCACTTTCAACCCTCATCGAGGGATACCAATCCAGCAAGCCTTCCAGTACTCTCAGCTCGGACAGAATCTCCCACTGAGCCAATTAGCTAGCAATGTCGTTAATAATTTACATGACAAAGGATCATCTCAAGCAATCATTCTGTAGTAAGTATATATCCCATGGTTAATTGAATACGTGTATGCTTGAAGAGATTGTACAGTCATTAAGGTAGTAATGAGAGGCATCTCAAGAATGGTAACCTGACGAAAATGTGAAATCATTGATTACTTGGGACTCAAGGGCATTTCAATTTTTGCTCTTGGTTAGTGCTAATAGTAATAGTATGTGTTTCTGGTTATATACGTACCGATTAGTATTACCATCCACGCTGCCACGCATGTTAAAAACAAAGTATGAAGTAATGATTGTTAATGGGATTGGTAAAAAGGATGACTAATTTGACATTCATTAGAATAACAGCCTATTAACATAGCGTAGGTTCTCAGTAAGGTCTGGTTAAGTTCTGTGACTTTATTAATGTACCTGTTTGCCTTTAATTTTGACATTTGTGGTTACTTGCCATATGCAGGCAAGTAACCTATGCAGTCAAGTTGGCATGTGTATGTATGTTTGAGATGCCCTAGCTTCTAAACACGATATCTTGAGATGGGTAACTGCTACAGGTCTCATATTTGGCATGTGGATTCCCCATATTTAGTACAAGAACCCTATTGTTTTGGGTGGATGTTTTAGGTTGATCAATTCTCTCAAAGTAACCAGCATTGAACTGAAATTTTAGGATGAAAGTTGCTTATGGTTTTCAAGGTTCTAATTTCCAGTGGATTTTAAAACCCTCCCAGTTTATTTCAGGATTACTATTAGCTAGTCAATTCAAATGTGTCAGTGAGTGGAAATGCTTTGAGGGTGCATGGAAGTAAAATGCTCACCGAAGGGAACATCAAAGATGAAAAAGAAAGAAAAAACATTGAGAATGGGAAGGGCTCCTTTCAACCAATATTGAATACTTACATTCCCAAAGGATGTATACAACATTGAAAATCAAATTGCATCGACAGTTGACATTTGGCAGTGTAAACTTCTTTCTTTTTTTTCAGCCGGGATGAAAGCTGTTATGATTGGGTTCCTAGACCAGTTAAGCAAGTGGCAAGTCCACACACTGACAGCTGTAGATTATGTTTCATACTTTTATGAGAATCAGGTGGTTCTATACATCCGTTTTGAGTAAAGAATAAATACCTGAAAAAAAAAATATAATATGGTCTACCAAAAATAGCAACAGGAATGATTTAATCAGGTAAACGCTTTTGAAATGAAACTTAATAAGACATATGTGAATAGTACATGACACAACACTTACATCCCATTGTCAAAAAAAAAAAAAACCTTCATACTAATGTCACTTACCACAGGAGACCCCTTAAACATGTTTGGCATCGTACGTGGTCACAGAAGAGGAATCACCAACACATTTTTTTACTTGGTGAAAATCTTTTGACTTAGCCTTGACTTAATGTGGAAAAAGTTTTTCGAACAAAATCTTTTGAGTTATTATCAGGCCCTCTGTGTGACCTGCTTTTAACTTTGTGTAAAGCCATTGAAATCTGCTTAATGTGAAACATACTCATGTAGCTCTGTGACAGGCCTTGGGGGTACATCTACACAGATGTTTCATCTAAGGTTCAAAGATAAGAGGGAGACCCTCTTATGTTTGACAACCTCCTGGGTGGTTTTGAGGTCACTCTGTTCCTGGGGAGGTATGAGAATGAAACACACTGTCCCATATGCAATTGATCTATCTAAAGGGTGAAACAGCAATCAAGTGAAGGAGTGAACACTGTAACCAGATTATTAATTGATCAAAGCAGGCAGGACAACAATTCAGTGTTTCCCACCCCCCCTAAAACTTAGTCCTGGTCCACATGCCTCCACCCCCATCCCTCACACCCTCTCTCTACAGAAGAGTCATATAAGTGAAGCATTGACTGAATAAACTGGAGAAGGAGAAGAGGTGTTGTGCTCTTTATTTCTTTTCTAAATGTTGCCAATTTAAATTACTAGTAGACGAAAAAAAACATGTAGGTAGGTCGTCTGTATCACCACCACTGGTCAGTTTATTGGGCGGCATCCCTAGCAACCAGTCCCAGTCATCTAACATAGAAATGTTACAATGAGATAGCATTGCAACATATGCAACATTACAGTTAGCATAATGCAGTTTTAATGTATACCACTTCTACAACATGGAACATGTGAATAAGTTACATTTATCCCAATCACATACATCACCTGTAGTATATATTTCATACCATTTCTGGCTGTCAAAAGTTTGAAAATTTTCAAACTTTCAGGTTTGGAATAATTTCTTTCTATGAGTTTTAGATGCAGTAACCAACATTGTTGGTCTTGTCTTACCTGATTATGTACTACTAGGGAGTTGTTATGGAACAACTAAGTCCCTTGTACTACTGTATGTATGGGTATGTTATTAAGCTACATGAATCCAAATGCCTGCAAAAATGTTACAACTCTCTTTTTAGTTATCTTGCCTCCGGGATATAGAAACCTTTACTTCATTTGTGTTTGATATTGATGATGATGATGTTACCAAATGTTTTTGTTTTTCTTTTCCTACAGCGGAGAGAGTGGGAGTGGTAAAAGTTACACCTCGCAGTTATTCCTGAGGCAGATCTACGACCTCAAAGGTGAAGGGTCAGATTCAGAGTCATTCAAGGTAACTTAATAATCATGAAAGAATTCTGAGGAAAGTTTCAAAAGGGAAGATTTTAAACTATCCCACTGAAAAGAGAGCACACACAAAAAAAAAAAACACAAAAAAAAAATCAGCGGACCAGAATTTGATCATTAAACATGCTGTTGCAGTATGCAAATTTTGTAGGTGTGTTTTAATGTTCAGTAATCACGGTTTGTGTTAGCGGTGCAGTCTTTCAATAGTCACGAGAAGTTATAAAAATGAATTTTTTTTTTGCTTTTTTTTAAAAATTTTTTTTTTTTATATCATGCCACAATTGCTTTGCATTTAGTCGTAATCTCAAGAGGTATAAATAGTCTGTTTTCCATAATATCATGGCTACATCGCTTGCTTGAATTATGATTGTAAATTGGTCAAGAAGTTTCAAAATTTTGCCTTTGAAGAGAATTGTTTTCTGAGCTTGACAATGGGTTCTATAGTGAACAAATATTTCTATTTGCTATTTTGCTATGTAATCATTGAAGGAGATTTTCCAATCAGTGGTTGGTTACTTCATACTTATACAGCAACACCAAATTGAGACAGGGGATGCCACATATTCCACAAACATTTGAAGATTTCCCCCAAATTACCTATTACAGACTTTTCAGTCAACAAGGGTGTGACAACAGAAAAAATGTGATGGTAATCATTTTTAAGGCGAGCAGTAATCAACCACTGGTAGTGAAAGTTTCCCATATTAACCACATCTCCACCTTTATTCCACTTATACCATCTGAAGATTTTCACCTGGCCATTGACAGTGAATATAAAGCGACTCTCATACAAGGGAAATTACCCTGACCTTATCAACCCTCATAAGACCAGCCGCTCACCCCCCCCCCCCTTGGGCTATATTTCACCCCATCAGTTCCTATTTTTACCTTCGGGGGAATCCCCTGTCGAGATGTCTGTCAGTGAATTGTGTGGTTGTTCGCCACATACCGTGTTTAACACTCTTGTTGGTTTTCTTCATTGTATCGCATAGCTTCTCACCGCAGCCAGCCATGTCCTGAGGGCGCTCTGTTCCGTCAAAACACAGTCCAATCCTAGTGCTACGCGAATGGTAGGTTCTCAACTTCTCAAGTTTTTAACCAGAGTTCTGTCTTTAATTTTCCCTCATATTTTATGGGAATATACAATTAGGTAAACTGCAGGGGTACTGTTGTTGCAAATTGTGGCAGTGAAGTTCTAGCATATTTTTTTTTCAATTTTGTTTTTTTAATATTATTGATTTAAAATGTTGACCTGAGTAGCATGTGGCTGGCATTAAAGTCAGTTGTCATTTTTACATGAAAAGAAGCATTTTGTTGTAAACATTTTTACTTGCAGTTCATTCAAATGAAAATATCTTCTAAATGTAGTTCTCTTAGAATGTGCCAGCCTTTTACATCGATTGATCGATTATGTTAATTTTATATGCAGGGCTGCGTAACAGAGATTGGAATATCTAGTAAGGGCCTGGATAGAATTCGTTTCCACCCTCTATGGATGGACCAGTGCAGGGTTGTCAGCCAACGATCCGATGAAAGTAACTTTCAAATCCTCAAACAGATGGTGGTCGGGCTCACACCTGAAGAAAAAGGTGAGACTCTTTTAAGTAGATCCTTTACCCCTCCCCCATCCCCCCCACTGCCCCTACCTTAGTCACTACTCTCCCAATGCCCTCAGAGTCATCTCTATCTCAGTGCCTCACCCTGATTGGTTGATAAAGTAATATGACAGAAATATTAAAGTCCTTAATGTCAAATAAAAATATGGGGAAACAATAATATTTTGACAAGATGTGCAGAGATATGGTGTTGATAAGTGATCGGTGACTGTTGTAGTTGATCAGGCGCTATTAAAGGGTCCACTTCCCCTCACCCTTCCTAAGCAAACAGACCATTCAAGTGTCTTTAAATAATTTTTTGGTAAACGTTTACATATTGTTATAAGAACCTGAACAGAGAACTAATTATTAATTTATTATAAATTAAAAAAAAGTAGTACTGTCTATTCGCAAAAAAACATTTTATTCAGCAGGTAGCAACGAGTGGGTGAAAAGTACATTCAAATTGTGTTTTCTGTTGGGTGGAATATTGTGTCAGTTTGGATTGCTGCATATAACATCCACAAAATTAGTGGACTATAAAGGTGTACCACAGCTTCTCTCCAGGCATGGTAAACATATCACCATATTGAAACTCCAAATTCCAGCTGCTATCACTTTATTCCAACAGCTAAGCAGTCAAAAGTCCAAAATAGAAGTGGAAATAATAAATTTTGGCTTGTCAGAAATAGTTTGTGCAGTTTTCTTTATAACCCTGGTGATCCTAGTCCCCCTCTCGCCGAGGTAATTTTAGCGGAAGGCTAGCTGCTGTGAAATCCGATCTTTACCTTTCAGAAATAATTTTCGTCACAATAAACCGTGTAACGCTGCCATTCCTTAAGTCTGGGTAATAAAATGAAGTCTGCCGATGCATGACTGTGATTGGCAGTCCACATTGTCAGCTTCGATGTGCTTCACTGCATGTTAAAATCTAGCAAGAGTTACAGCCTCGGGTCTTCGGTGCTGTCATACAAGAGAGACACGTTGCCTGCTTTACTGACAATGCACATCCATCAGTCTTTAGTTCCAGAAGACGAGAATGTTTTGTATTTCACTATATTAATATTTTTTTATTATTTTTTTTTAATGACAAAATACCCACCCTAATTAAGTACCCTTTTAATGTCAAACACTTGAAGATTTTTAAATTACTAGGTTACAGCAATTTATGGAGAATTTTGAAATTGAAGGCCCTGAAGTGGTTTAGTGGAATTGTTCATGGATGGCTGTTTGGGGGGCTCAAAGGATTGTAATTTTTGCTTCACTCGATCTAACAGTCCGAGAAGTAAGTCATTCAGTCTTGAATGCTTCAAACTTAATGCTAGTCAGTATAAGATGAAGAGGGGGTCATCTTTTAACTCTTACCATGGCTATGAGAATATGCGAGTTCCTCACATGTTTATCTTAGTGCCCCAATCACCTCTTGCTAGCTTTAAGAGGGTAAGTTTTGTTTTGTTCATTGCTATGAGAATATATCTCACCATGTTTTTATTGTCTGTTTTTTTTTGTTTTTTTTTGTAGTTAAGCTCCATCTGAAGGGTTGTACTGCTTCTAGTCTGAGATGTCTCTCAGCATCGAAGAGCGATGATGTCGACTACCTTAGAATACAGTTTGAATGTTTTAGGGTGAGTGGATTTACAATGTGAATGTTCATTGGCTGCTGTGTGTATTTTAACATTGTTCATGTTACATCATAATAGTTCATTCATTTCAACACTGACACAGCAATCAAATGGAAGAAAACATAATAAGTGGGGAAAATTCTGATGGTATCAGTTTTCCTCACTGTGTCTCGTTATCCCACTGCTGCTACCATGTGTAACACTTGCTCTCTTGCTGATCCAACTCCTTTGCCCACATTGTGTATAGTTATCCAAGTGCAAGAATAAGCTCACATAGTCACAGAGGACAGGTTTTGAGCTCAAATTGTGAAACCTTGCAGCATGCATGCTGTGCTGATTCCATTCAGAGCTAACTTGGTGAAAGTTATAGCTTCATAGCTGAGGTTAATTTAGCAGGCTTCACTTGTCATAAGCTGTAGTCACTCTACCGTGACACGAGATGATGCAGTTTTGTGGATCATTTGCATCAGAGAGAACTCCTTTGTTGTAAAAACTTGGTATGAGTAACTTTTACAGGAGACTACAAAAAAATTGGATCAACATTGCTTATCCATCCATTTAGGCTAAGCTGAATCTCTTTGGAATTCTCTTCATTTCTTGAGTCCAAAATAGTTTTCTCCCGTGAAGTGTGAAAGACCTAAATCAAAGAAAGGAATGCAGTTCATAAATAATAAAAAAAAATTCAGAAAATTAGAAAGATCAAGAGAAATGAGGAAATATGAGAAAATGAGAAAGTAAAAAATATATGACTCTCCTTATAAACTCTTTCTTTTCCTTTCTATGGCTGTATTTTATTTTATGAATAATACTTTCATTTTTGTCTGGCTTGAGGTGGTTATGAAGTACAAATATGTAAAAGTTGATATTTTTTTTTGTAAAATATAATGTAACCTTACCATTTGTTATGCCTCTATTTTTGACAGAGTGCTCTATACAACCTGGGGATAGAGTTCATGGATGTCATGAGGGTACTCAGTGCTGTCCTCCTCTTGAGGAATCTTGAGTTCCAAGATAACGGTGGTTACGAGTTGGATATGAATGGCAATGAAGGTAAGTGTGATCAGAATTACTGCAGCTACTGGCATAGCCAGTCATGTTAAAACAAAGCAATACTTTGATAATCTGTTACGTTTAAAGAAAAGAGAGCTTTTATAGTTTCGTGAGTGTGAACAGAATTACTGCAGCTATTAGTATAGTCAGATATGTAAAATAATAGGTTGATAGTCTCTTATATGTTTGAAGGAGAGGAACCACATGTTGTGTAATTGTTAATTTCAATTACTGGATACTTGTACTAGAAAATGCAGTGATAGCCAAAGATTATTTCCCTGGTCTACTCAGTAGCCACTGTATGAACCAGGAAGGCAAATATGTTTAAATGAAATATCAGTTGACAATCCGGGTAGGGAGGTGGAGGAGGGCAGGGTGGGAGGGAAGGGCAAACTTGCAAAATTTACATCTATTAATAACGAATTACATCAAGATTTGTACTGCTGTTTGTTTCTGTTGATCAGTATAGAAGATCACTATTTCAGATGTCGGTTGTAACAGCTGGTCCAAAAGTAGCTTGTACCTTCTGCACCGAAGTAGCAGGATATTTTCGTTGTTCAAGAATGTGTTGCTTATACTGTTGTATTGCATCTGTCTTCCAGAAATCAAGTTTGTTTCTTCACTGTTGGGAATATCAGGAGTCAGCCTGTACCACGCACTTACCTCGAGAACACATGTACATAAAGACCAGGCCATCAAAACACTCTGTGATGCTAAGAAGGTAAAGACTCTCATATTAAGACATCTCATTAATAGATTGTGTCCCTGTTTTCCACCATTTACTTTCCTTTTACGTTCAAATGCCAAAAAAATTCCATTGGTGTGAGAACTACAATATCGATCATGTGACTTTTGAAGAGGAGATTTTGTAAACAGTAAATCGGCAACAACGCTGGAGAACACCATTGTGCACAGAGAATCAATATCTGAAATAGAAATGTTTGGTAAATAGATAAAAAACCTTTGACAATACATGTTTTCTAAATTACAATGTTTTAATTCCACTTTAAATATGTTGATATCTGTGCTTTATGTTCTATATCTTTATGTTGTATGTCTGTATATTGTGTGTCTTTATGTTCTATGTCTGTATGTTGTATGTCTGTCTGTTATGTGTCTTTATGTTCTATGCCTGTATGTTATATGTCTTTATGTTCTATATCTTTATGTTGTATGTGTGTATATTGTGTGTCTTTATGTTCTATGTCTGTATGTTGTATGTCTGTCTGTTCTGTGTCTTTATGTTCTATGCCTGTATGTTCTATGTCTTTATGTTCTATATCTTTATGTTGTATGGTTGTATATTGTGTGTCTTTATGTTCTATGTCTGTCTGTTCTGTGTCTTTATGTTCTATGTCTGTATGTTCTGTGTCTTTATGTTCTATGCCTTTATGTTATATGTCTTTATGTTCAGTGTCTTTATGTTCTGTCTGTTTTTTATGTGGTAGCATTTTGGTTATCTCCAATTTACCCCAAATAACAAAGAGTGACTACAGTGTGATGAAAACATAATGGTGGATATGGTTATTGTTGACAGTTACATAAAATTTTCTTATTTTCTCTCTCAATTTTTTTTTTAAAAGTTTCCCATGTTTTATTTGATAAGAAGAGATCAAACCGTGGAGTATTCTTCAATTTTGAATGACCTTGTATTTTTATTGAAATTAACTTTATCATCTTCATCTGTTTGCATAATTTATTCTTGTTGTAAAGATTCATTTCCTGTTTTTTATTTTATTTCTCCCCGTTTGTCCCCAAAATGATTAAGAGAGAGGGGCAGAGGGATTTTTTCTTGTTTTAATACTACATTACACTTAATTTCTCACTTTGCCACCTCTAAATCTATAGATGGTTATCTTCATTCATTTATTTTTCAGGCCAATTTAAATGCTGCTAGTCTTGCCAAGGCCTTGTATTGCAGGACAGTCCTCGCAATCGTGAAGAGAATCAACTCAGTTTGTCGTTTTGAACACCAATATGCAATCTTGTCGGCTCCGGGGGAGGAGTGCGGTATCCCCAACTGTAGTAAGTGATGCCGCATGCTGTCTTTATGTTTTAGGGAAATGCACCTTGTTTATAGATGCCTCACTGCTAGTATGATCTCATTTCATTGTAAAACCAATCAAAGAGTGCCGATGGACAGACCAATCAAAGAGTGCCGATGGACAGACCAAATATAGACAAATTTGAGAAAAAAAGGGAGGTTAATACCAGCTAGTTGAGTTTTCAAAAGTCTTGTCCCTGCCTTGTTAACGGTCAACATTTTACACCAGTGACAGTTTAGCCTGAAAGCAAAAACTGTTCTCTAAAAGCTGATAGATAAGTCAGTTATTGAGCCATTTCAAGCAGAAACTTATCACAGCTTTTGTATAAATTTAGTACTAAAGTATCATATTAAAAAAAGTAGTCAAAATTTGAGGTGACACCAAACATTGTATTGGGTCTTCAGCATATTTGGGTTTATTTTTCCCCCTGGTCTCCTCTATGGCTAGCCTGTAGCATTACAGACAGTTGTACATTGTCAAATACTGTAATAAAAACATGCTAACTGTTCTCTGTAATATTGCATTGTGGGTAGGTTCTTATTGACATGATTACATGGTGACAGTCTCGATGTAAGGGCACTGGGCTTGATAGCGGAACAAGTTATGTTTTTCAGGCAGGCACAGAGTCCATCTTGGGTGACTTTTCTTATATAAGTGCCGTTGCTGCTTGGCCTATTGGATGGTATGTTGTGCTGTAGTCACATGTGTAACCATGACTGGGGTTGAGAGTGAATCTGTGCAGTAAACATTAAATCACATGTTCGGTTTAGCGTAAGTTTCTTAAAAGAGTGCCTTTTTCCTTTCAATGTATCATTCCTGACATATTATAATCCTCTTCCTGTACGGTAGCCTCCTGTTCATCTCTTCTTCCGATTGGTTCACCAACTCCCTCCGTCAGCTCGTATACATCTCATTCTACCAGTACAGCCACCCTAACAGCTCAGGTCACACAGACCATACAGATACTAGACATGCCTGGTTTCCAGTCCTCTACAGTAAGTAAATAGGCTCTAGTAGGCTCTAGTTGGCTGAGTGGTGTGTGTAATACTCCCTCTGTCAGCTCGTATACATCTCATTCTACCAGTACAGCCACCCTAACAGCTCAAGTCACACCGACCATACAGATACTAGATATGCCTGGTTTCCAGTCCTCTACAGTAAGTCAATAGGCTCTAGTAGGCTCTAGTTAGCTGAGTGGTGTTTATAACACTCCCTCTGTGAGCTCGTATACATCTCATTCTACCAGTACAGCCACCCTAACAGCTCAGGTCACACAGACCATACAGATACTAGACATGCCTGGTTTCCAGTCCTCTACAGTAAGTACATAGGCTCTAGTAGGCTCTAGTTAGCTGAGTGGTGTGTGTAATACTCCCACTGTCAGCTCGTATACATCTCATTCTACCAGTACAGCCACCCTAACAGCTCAAGTCACACCGACCATACAGATACTAGATATGCCTGGTTTCCAGTCCTCTAAAGTAAGTCAATAGGCTCTAGTAGGCTCTAGTTAGCTGAGTGGTGTTTATAACACTCCCTCTGTGAGCTCGTATACATCTCATACTACCAGTACAGCCACCCTAACAGCTCAGATCACACAGACCATACAGATACTAGACATGCCTGGTTTCCAATCCTCTACAGTAAGTACATAGGCTCTAGTAGGCTCTAGTTAGCTGAGTGGTGTGTTGTATAAAACTACTGGGAAAATTAAGTGTTGCTGTCACACCATGTAATTGAAATATATTACTTCTTGGAAGTCAGGTTGGGCCTCAAGTATCTGTACTTTTAAGAAGAAACTCTAGGAAACTTACTCATATAGCTGAGGCTTTTCACAACATCTCTTAATTTCTAAGCCTTTTCCTCCAAGTCTGTACATACTTTGTCCTTTTGTTTTAGCACCATAAAGCCTATATTAATATTAAATATGAACACAGTTAATAAAGGAAATGATTACAAAATGTTGATGAATCTGTGATTTTAAAACCTAAGTATAGGTTGTCACAGATCAGTCAGTACTAAGCAAAACCCTCTTACATCCTCCCTGGCGATATATTTCAGCGTCCGTCGTGAATTTGACATCTTTCTGCTCGATCCTAATCACTAAGTGAATCAGTTCATAATTCCATAAATAGCTTTTGATGGAATAGAGAATAAAACAATTTGCAATGTTTTTAATTAAAAAAAATTCTCATCAATGTTAAATCTTGTTATTAAGAATTGTCAAGTCTTGTAAACTCTGATTCTTGCCTTTGCAAAAGAAAGTCATTTATCGCGATCACTTTAATCTTCTTCAACAGGATAACAGACTAGTCCAGCTGTTATCTAACATCTCAACGGAACGGTTGCATCAGTTCTACAATGCCAACGTGCTGGAGTCCAGTCTGAAAGCCTGCAGGGACGACCAGATTCAGTGCGACGTAAACGTAACGTATGAAGACAACTCAGCACTGGTGGATCTCCTCTACCACCAGGTATGTTAACAAAAATTAATAAAAATTAATAAATAATAAAAAAAATAAAAAAAATACACCAGAAATGTGAAAAAACAAATATACAAAATACTATCGTTAGCATCAAGTCTTATTTTTTAAGAGTTTAATTTGTGTTGTTATACAGATACAAAAAAAAAAATTGGACATTGGGTTTGGCTTGTAGTTTAGTTTTGACTTTGACTATAGCTTTTAAAGTTATAGGCGCATTGGAAATGCCTCCTTTTGTTAAGCATGACTGATGTAAGTTGTTGTCAAAAAGCAGGGTTAGTAATAATACCCTGTTTTGTTGTCATGTGGATGTTAAAAATAAATAGAAAAAAAATTCTTCACTCTTTTCAACCTCAAAGTTAAAAATTCCCACGACCTATCCACCCTGGTTTTTCTGTTAATAATAAATCTCTGTTTGTACTGTATTATTTCAGTTTTAACTTTTCCACTCAGCCGTGAACCATTTTGCTTTCCTGAATGGACGCCTCAGTAATCTTTGATGCAGTTAATGCCTTTGTATAAATGATCGCCGTTTAAACCTTAGCAGGGAACCCTGTCAACAGTTAACAGGTTTATTTCTAACGGGTTACTTTGTGAGCTAAGTTTACATTGTTGTTTTGATCAATTATCCCTCCATGGTGTACGAACAGGTAAAGAAGGAATAGGACTTTCAGGCTGAGACTTGTTATCGAAGAACCGTTCAGAATGAGTTTGCATAATAAAGTCAATCCACAAAGTTACGGATATCCCACTTATTGACTGACATAGAACACACATCAATTCCATAACATCTCCCAACTGAATATTGTACATATAGTGAACCCACATAGTCATGGATATCCCATTGCAACAAACAACTCACAGCGACACTTAATATCCCAACTGAACACTGTAGCATGAATTTCCATATAGGCGATCCATTTAGCCATGAACATCCCACTATCTGCATGTATTATTAAATTTGTCATTTAAATATTCATAAGCTACGTTCCTCTCTCTTTTAGGACACTGGTTTATTGGGCCTTCTTGACCAGGCCTGTCTTCAGCGCCTCTCTGATTCAAAGAGCTTTCTGCAGACCTTGACGTCGAGTACCCAGTCAGATAGGTAAGTTGTACTCTAAGGCATATTCTGATTGGCCGACCGGAGTCTCCTATAATCAGCTGTGAGGATTTCCCTAAAACTGTGTCACTGTCAGAACATATTCTGTTAACTGGGACAACAAATTATCACCCTCATCCAAGTCTCTGCCTAATTAATCGTTTTATAATCTCCAGCAGTATAATTCCACAATCTGTCAGTCATGTTCAGCATGGTAACGTGTTTGTAGCAGAAAAACAGCTGACCCTTTAATGTTCTACTTCCATCTTGAAGTAAAGGTATATTTTCAGTTTCAAGTTCAAAAGAAGATGCATTGTTATTCTAGGAACATTTTAGTTCTCTCCAATAATTGACAGCTAGTCACATATGCCTGGATTACTATCATCAAGTTTAGTATATGAAAATCGTACAGACTGGCCTTTGTTACATAATATACATGGAATATATATATATACATATACATATATACTACATATAAACAAGGATATACAGGGAAGTATTAACCAGTAATTTTTTATATATTTTTTATATTTGAAGATACCATTTGCTTGCCACTTAGTATTCCAACAACTTGTCAGCATTTCCAGCACTTTTCAATTACCTGTCTCCACACAGCAGTTGCATTCTTAGTAGTTCTCACAAGTTTAATGATACCTTAAAAAGACTTATCAGCTTCCAACTTATGAAATGCTTAAAAAGTTAAGAAATTAATCTCCATTGGAGATTTTAATCCTTCACAGTCACTGAGGAGTATAAATGAGACCAGTAAATGTCTCAGAAATGGATAACAACTTTGAAAGAACTTTCTTTCTTTTTCTTTTTATTGTATATCCTTGTATATCCTTATTTGTTTTGTTTGTATTTATCTTTGTTTGTATTGTTTTGATTCTGTAAGATAGTTTGGAGGTCACTCCTGACGACCTTAACCTGAATCACTTTGCGTTTCTATCTTTCAGCTTAAAATCCGTTAAATCCGAGTCTTTCATTATCAGTCATGCTAACGGCCCAGTGGAGTATCAAGCTTCAGATTTCATCTGGACTAATCGAGATGTCATCGGCGATGAGATTGTCGGGCTCTTCTCCAGGAAGGCCTGTAACTTTGGTTTCGCTACCCACCTCTTCATTCCAGAGTTAAGACTTTTGAAAAGTAAGTTTAATATCTTCGTACCTGTGAAATTTTAATAGAAAGATTGGTTACACATTGCCTTTGTGTGCAACTTGTCCTTATGACTTTCATTATGTTGACCAAATTTTGATTTCACATAAATTGAAGCCATCAATGTCAGGCTATTAATTATAATATGTTTATTAATTAATAGTATGGTTGTACTTCTCTACGAAGGATAGGCAAAAAGTGGAAGGTGTCAAAAACGAATAGCTATCATTCACAAACTTGTGACACGAACCCAACTGTTATCTTATGCTTATATTAACAAGGTCTTTGTGAAGAACAACCCCTAGAAACAGCTGAGACAAATATTGTTCCAACTTGGGGAGATATCCTAGTTTAAAAGTCATGTTTTGGAGCTGTCATTTTGAAAATGTGAGTGTTAGTGTCATTAGATACTGAAACCATTTACGTTGTTTCTGCTCATAATTTCAAGGTAAAATGTGAACAGTTTTGACCCTGAAACCAATACTATCATTATCACTTAGACCAAAAATGATTTTATGTGTTCGTTATTCCTTTAATTAACAGTTATAACAATCGATTTACAATCGGCCATGAAGACTAAGCTAGTATTGTGGAATGGCTCATATTTCTGGTCAGGTGGTAATTACTTCATCTAGTTTAGCAAATATTGGATGTTCTTAGTTTACAATTCAGTTAGTAACCATACAACATAAAACTGTGATGCAATCCTGTCTTACTTGGTTGGCTCAGGCTTGAACCGGTGTCGTTCCAGATGCTTGGTTTCCACCACATTAAGTTCCACAGCACTCTCATCGACATGACTGTGATAGTGGTCTGACAAGCTGTTATTGTGTGATAGTGGTCCAACAAGCTGTTATTGTGTCGAAGTGGTCTAACAAGCTGTCATTATGTGATAGTGGTGTAACAAGCTGTTATTGTGTGATAGTGGTCTGACAAGCTGTTATTGTGTGATAGTGCTGTAACAAGCAGTTATTGTGTGATAGTGCTGTAACAAGCAGTTATTGTGTGATAGTGCTGTAACAAGCTGCTATTGTGTGATAGTGCTCTAACAAGCTGTTATTGTGTGATAGTGGTCTGACAAGCTGTTATTGTGTGATAGTGCTGTAACAAGCAGTTATTGTGTGATAGTGGTGTAACAAGCTTTTATTGTGTGATAGTGGTGTAACAAGCTGTTATTGTGTGATAGTGGTCTAACAAGCTGTTATTGTGTGATAGTGCTCTAACACAGTGGCGGAGCGTCCATACAGTCAGGGGGGGCGGAAGCGCCCCTACAGACCATTCTCGCCCCCCCCCTTGACCAATACCCCTAGCTCCGCCACTGCTCTAACAAGCTGTTATTGTGTGATAGTGCTCTAACAAGCTGTTATTGTGTGATAGTGCTCTAACAAGCTGTTATTGTATGATAGTGGTCTAACAAAGCTGTTATTGTGTGATAGTGCTCTAACAAGCTGTTGTGTCATAGTGGTCCAACAAGCTGTTATTAGATATTTTCATGTTGTTTCATCTTTTAGGAACCAGATCACCGGGACTTCTCTTTCGGATTTGTCCTCCACCTCCATCTGAAAACTCTGAGTAAGTTTTCCGAAAAATTGTGCAATCTTTTTATGTATATATATATTTTTTTTGGAACATTGTTGGATTGGTAATTGAGTTTCCACAATATGTAGCTGTATAGCAGCCTTAAATTGTTTTGTTTTGAACTTAACTAAATACAAGAAAAGGATGCATTGAGCTTGGATGTAAATTGAACAAGAATATATGCACTGTTCCAACTGTGAAATACACTTTTGCAAGAAAAACTGTACAAATTTAACAGTGGTTAATTACCATCAAACTGTGTTTCACTTACAGATTTTTGACTTACAAGATATTTGTCAATTTAAGACACAAGTCGATCTGTAACATCCTTAATTAGTTCCATTGTTTTACAGAGTTCTCTTTTCACTTTCGTTTGTATCAGATCTGCATCAGAGAATGTTTCCTCGTTTGGAAGTGACTTTCGACAAAGAGTTGAAGGTGTTCTTGAAACCATCCAGGAAGCTGACAAGCATTTCATCTTGTGTGTCAAGGTAAGTCACCATGGAGACTGAAGTAGGTGTCTTCAAAATGTGTACGTGAAACCACTCGAAACTGCTCCCATTGGTTTAATAAGCAGCAGAGTGGAGGCGTAAGCTGCGGTATTTGTCAGCCTGTGAAACTAGACTGACAATTTCAAGTGTGTTTGGGTATATGCAGAGAACATTAGATAAGCCTTGTCTAATGAAGGGGGGGGGGCCCATGAGGAATGGTGTGGGAGGGGATGGGGGGGGGAGTTGTGGGTCTACCCTGGGATAGCATCTTGCCATATCTTAGGCCTTGATTGAGATTCATCTGTGAATTAAAACTAAAACAGCTTCATCCCCAAATATTCTAGAGATTCAAATAATGGTAAACTTAAAGGATAATTTTAACTGCATGATTATTGTCTTATTGAAATAGTACTGAATGGATGACAATTGGTAGGATCAGAACCTCCAAGAAAGTACTTTTGAAAACATTTTTTTTGGGGGGGGTAGGGGTAGGGGTAGGGGTCAATCAAAGCATGCTGAAATGTTATGCCTTTTAATGCTGATAAAGGTTAAATGATCAATGGTAAACCACTGACTTAAGAAAAACAAGATTCTCTGTGCAACGGTGACCTATCATGACACCGTTTAAGTAGTGTGTGTGTGATCCTCATTTATTTTTTATATGCAGACCAATGACAAGCAATCAGCCAATCAGTTTGAGATGGAAGTTGTCCAGAGGCAGGTCCAAGCTTTGCAGGTTGTACCCACAGTACACCTCATGGCTGCTGGTAAGTACCTCAACTCTCTGTGTCATTTTAACCCAAGCATTTAAAAAACTAAACCCACTGCCACTTATAGCCCTAGCTATACATAAATATTATATCTATAAGTCTTAGAAAATTGCTTGGACTATTCATAGTTGTATCTTCTGCAACCTTTTTGCAAAAATTATGACTTGTCGATATTAATTTGATTTTAGCTTTATATTGATTTTACTTCTCCCATTTTGCAGGTTTTCCTCACCACATGCCGCTTGATGCCTTTATCAGACGGTTTAAATGCTTGGCTGAGAACCTTCCCTCATCGGGCCAGAAGAAAGAATACTGCACAGTGAGTGACCTGTACTCAACCTATTATAGTAATGGACAAGTGTCCCTGGTAGAGGAATTGTTGTATAATTTCAAGTAATGGTATCTAAACAGTACTATCATAGTTACAGATTGTTCTTATTTTTGGCTATGGTATTCAAAAAAGAAAATAGCTGTGATGGTGTCGGTAAAATGTTATCATTCTGTGTGTGCTCTGTAATATTTGTCGCATATTTAAACTTTCACAACTTTATTTGAGAGCAGGTAGCAAAGACAATGGTGTGACCCAATTAGTCATCCTCATCTCTTGATGTTTACACAATACTCATAGTCTGTCTTTTACCATGCATTGATTGTCCACACATTCTGGAATATGAAGAAGAATAGGTTAAGGGCGGATAGCAGGCAGAACCAAATCAGATTGGATGAAAAATAACCTTGAAAGAGATTCTAGCATGGATTGTTGGTCCTATTAGCACCTGACGGGATCTATACTGAGAATATAAACTGGTTGCCTTTTAAGAAAAATCCTATAAAACACTTTATCTATCGTTGCTAAAAGCTATAAATTCACAGGATCTCTGTAAAGCTAAAGACCTCATTATCATTGAGAGTGCAACAGCTGTGTATAATTCGCATGTAACGGTTTACTTGTGTTATAAAGAAGGACTCCTGTCATCGAATGTGATCACTAATTGCTATAAATGTGTCATGTACCTGTAATTTATTTTGACAGGAAATCTTGGAGGGGCTCCTTCATAAGATGAACGAGAGTAAGATGCCCTTCATCACCACCAGATGGAGCTTTGGCTCCTCTCAAGTCTTCCTCAGGTAATCATTAGTACACCTTGAACACATTGTCCATCATAACAGGCTGCTCTTTGCACTCACAATGAGAGGAGGCTTCAATTGTTATCCTAGATCATCATCATCCTCCTTGTGCGATGATGATTATGCAATCTTTCGTCATCTGGTGGTACCCTAAAATATATATACCTCTCACTCTTCAACCGTAGAAGCAATAGACTGAGTGCTTTCTGTTGATGACTTACTAAAGTTAAATAGTGATTATATTGCCTTCATGCAAAGTGCAGCCCTCATGTAAGTATTTTGGAACCCACACGGTTTCATAACCCTATCAATGTATCCTACATAACCTTGCAGCTAGGAATAGCATCAAAATATGTTTAATCTAGTAGGGAGTTCTTATGGGTAAGTGCTACATTGCAGCCTGTGGATTAGGTACAGAATTTTAACTGTTGCCGGCAATATCAATTTTGGACACACCCGACATCAGATAGTATTACAAAGTGCTGACATAGGATTATGGTAGTAATACAGGATTTTCATCCTGAGGAGAGGATATTCCATTTTAACAGTGACTTGCATTATTCATCAAAAGCTTTCTGCTATTCTTGTTGTAATGTTGATATTATTCTTTTAACATCTATTATCTTGCGATTTCTCTCTCGGTAGCGACGAGACCCTGAGGTTCCTCAATCACTTCTTATCTCACCGTCGCAATCGAGCTGCAGTTGTCATCCAATCAAATGTCAGACGTTGGATCTGTATGCAGTGGTGGAAGGCTCAACGACCACCAGTAGCAAAGAAGAAGAAAGCCAAGAAACATGTCCAGATACGAGAGCCTGTGTATGAATGGTAGGTTCTATAGAATAGCTAACTATCTGTGTATGAATGGTAGGTTCTATATTATAGCTAACCGCCTGTGTATGAATGGTAGGTTCTATATCATAGCTAACCACTTTAAGTAGAACATAGCTAGTTGTTTCATGTAAACCAGTGTCTTATTTTACTTCCCTCAAACCTACCTAGCCATGAAAAGTTGTAAACCAGAGTTGTAAGGCTTCATGACACTCTAAGACATTTAATTTATGAAGTGATTTTGAACAAGTCTTTACCATAAAGAATAAATTAGTGATTCCATTCAGTGACTTGTGTGTTTTAAAAGAGACTTTTAATAACTGAAGGGACTCATTTCATCTCTAGTTTAGAAAGTCTGTGGACACATAACAGAGATTACTGCTCAATGTACCTTTCCCAAATAAACTAGATAAATTGATAATACTATAACTGAGGATAAAAGCAAGACAAACACTGGTATGTGAACCAGTTAATTTCTTTCTCATCTCCTCCATCTCAAATAGTTTGTTTCTTAACTTTGAAACTTGAGTATCCCTTCCTAAATCCTTTGAATGTGTACATGGGTATTAATTGGTTTGATTGCTACTTTGTAAAACCTTTGAATGTGTACATGGGTATTAATTGGTTTGAGTGCTACTTTGTAAAACCTTTGAATGTGTACATGGGTATTAATTGGTTTGAGTGCTACTTTGTAAAACCTTTAAATGTGTACATGGGTGGGTATTAATTGTTTTTTTGCTACTTTGTAAAACCTTTGAATGTGTACATGGGTATTAATTGGTTTGAGTGCTACTTTGTAAATCCTTTGAATGTGTACATGGGTGGGTATTAATTGGTTTTTTGCTACTTTGTAAAACCTTTGAATGTGTACATGGGTATTAATTGGTTTGGTTTGATTGCTACTTTGTAAAACCTTTGAATGTGTACATGGGTATTAATTGGTTTTTTGCTACTTTGTAAACCTTTGAATGTGTACATGGGTATTAATTGTTTTTTTTTGCTACTTTGTAAACCTTTGAATGTGTACATGGGTATTAATTGGTATGATTGCTACTTTGTAAAACCTCTGACTTTGTACATGGGTATTTATTGATTGTTTTGGTTTGATTGCAGCATCCCACTGACCCCGGCTCCAATGGAGGAAGAGGAGGAGATGGAGGATGGACCTGAAGATCCAGAGTACATGGAGGCTTCACCAGTCATCATCACAGCCGAGATGACAACAATACTACCAGTAAGTCATCATAATAATATAGTAGTACAGGTAACATCTGTAACTCCTGGTACCTAATAAGTTATGCTTCTTGGCCTCGTGGCTAAGATCATGTGTCACATCTTATTCCCTTTACAAAGGGACTCATTTTTGGTTACCTTTTTGTGCATACAATCTTGTATAAATTGTATAGGTTTTTGTATTACGTGACATCATCGTAATCATACTTAGTCTCAATGTTAGGAGATTTGGGTTGAGAGTGGATCAAGTTGTTTGGTTGTCCTGCCCAGGCTCATATCTTGGGTACCTAGAACTGTTATTATATTGTGATTGCATTAGGTGTATATTGTTACAAAGATGAACATGTAAAATATCTTTGATATTTTGGTTACACATGTCTGAGTTTAGTATACATGTATCTTATGTACATGATAGTTTTCAATATCCATGTGGCTGACTTTGCAAACTTAAAGCCAGCCAGCACAGTTGAGAGGGGTGCCTCATTTGAAAAAATACATATTATTCATTTGATGTCAACATCGGAAAAGCTTTGTAAAAAGACTATTTTGATACCTTTGGTTCAATGTTTGTGCCACGGTACAAAGTGTCACCATTGACCAAATACTTGTTGGGTTTGAAGTCATTGGACAAATATTATAGTCAAAATTGTCTTAGCCAGGTACCACAGCCCTGATTGGATGGTAGAGTCTCAGGTAGTATTCATGTTTGTATTAACAAAAGACAGGTGTGATTGATACCATATGAACTAACATGTTCACATAAATAAAGTTGCAAATCCAACTAGCTTTATATGTTTGTCAGTCAACCAATATATTACTACCTCTCTTCACTCCTCAGGGTGTACCCCCACCACGGCCAGTAGAAGGACTCCCTCCCCCTCTCCCTCGGAACCATCCATGCCAAGATCTAGAAGTCCCATCAATTGGGGAATACCCTCAGACCAGGATTATGCAGTGTGATTACCCAAGTGAGTCTTCTGTCCAGAATCAGAAGCTGTCTCAAACTCTCTCGAGGCTCAAATTGTTTATTCCACAATAGCATAGTCAGATGTAATGTAACAATTAATAATTTACCAGAAAGAAAGTGTCAAGAGCTTCTTTTAAATTAAGAAGATTGTAAAACTGAAAAAGAAAGAATTTATATAATGGCAAGATGTGAGGATTCGTTAAAATTTATGTTTTGCTTAAATTTGGATCCTTTTGTGCAGGATACAATGGGAGGCTAGAATGGTATCCAGACCATTGGCCAAATTATATTAGATATGTATGTTAAATGGTGCTAAACTGTTAATGCCTTCCTTAAACTGTCTGACAGTCCGTCTTGAGCTGTGGTGATTACAGCTTTCTTTTCACTTATCTTACAGTAAAAGAGCCTTTACTGAAGGCTGGAGAGGCTGTGCTGGTCACAGGAAAGGTTAAAGGTGAAGACACACTCTATGTTGAACATACTAGCTGCCTGCTCAGGATCCCTGAAGAATTAGCCAATGTAAAGGTAAGGAATCAGTCTGTCCTTCTGTCTATCTAATCTATCTATCTGCCTACCGATCACACTACATACCCACATGGTACCCCTACTGTGTATCTACCTACCACCCTCCTGTTTATCTACCTACCACCCCCACTGTGTCGATGCCTACCACCCCCTCTGTGTCGATGCCTACCACCCCCTGTGTCTCTGCCTACCACCCTCACTGTCTGTGCCTACCACCTCCACTCTGTCTCTGCCTACCACCCTCACTGTCTCTGCCTACCACCCCCACTGTGTCGATGCCTACCACCCCCACTGTGTCGATGCCTACCACCCCAACTGTCTCTGCCTCCCACCCCCTCTGTGTCGATGCCTACCACACCCACTGTGTCTCTGCCTACCACCCCCTCTGTGCCTACCACCCTAACTCTGTCTCTGCCTACCATCCCCACTGTGTCGATGCCTTCAACCCCCACTGTGTAGATGCCTACAACCCCACTGTGTCGATGCCTACCCCACTGTGTCAATGCCTACCACCCCCACTGTGTCCCTCTGCCTACCACCTCCTCTGTGTCAATGCCTACCACCACTGTGTCGATGCCTACCACCCCCACTGTATATCCCTACCACCCTCACTGAGTCGATGCC